>JAODUG010013786.1:9714-20400 GCA_027564795.1 Aphredoderus sayanus | reverse complement strand
GTGCTTTATGTGAAGGAGTAGAGAGGTATGCCAGTCAGGGAAATGTGTGTATGTGTGTGTGTATGTGTATACCTGTGTCGGGGGCATGTCTTGGAAGGGCACCCTGCCACTGACCAGCTCACAGGCCACGATGCCCAGACTGTAGATGTCTGATTTCACACCGTAGCCATGCAGGTCCTGGTGAGAGAGTCAACACAGCAGATATGCATTCAGCAGTGGCTAAACCACGCAAACTCTTATTTTGAAACATGCGGGTGCAGTGAGTGAAAGAAGGCTGACCTGTCGCAGCAGTTCGGGGCTCATCCAGGGCAGGAGGGCGGGGCTGTGATGGGGCATGTCGAAAACTGCCCGCACCCTCTTACCCTCCCGTACCATGCTGTAAACACTGTGGAGCCCGGAGAGGTAGACCCGCCCCTCCCCCGACAGCAGGATATGACTGGCCTTCACCCCTCTGAGGGGAGGATAGGATGAGCAACTCATTCACAATAAACATCATTACTTAGCTAATTACTTCGCTGATTAGCAAACTTCTTAGCTAATAAACGAATTACTGAGTTTTTTGGTGGGGATAATTCATCCAATCACAAGTCAAGCTGTCTGATACATGCTTGTGAAACCCTTTGAGACTGGAAGTGGAAATATTGGTATGCCTGACTAAACATGGTATCGGGGGGGTTGTATCACTAACCTGTGGACGTAGCCCATCTGGTGCAGGTAATCCAGAGCCTTCAGCGTGCCGTACAACAGGTATGCTATCAGAGACTCGCTCATTCCGTCGGGAAAATATGTCCTCAGCAATGTGTCTGCAGAACCTGGGAGTGACAGGGGAAGTTTTATATGAGATTCACCTTGTTTCACCTTGATAAGGTGGCTCAAGGTCAGGCATTGGGTGTATGTGAATTGTTTATTATCTACCATTACATACAGTAGCATACATACTAACAACATGTTTGTAACAATTGTGACTAATTAGCCAATGCGAGGATGGAGATATTTGATAATAATAGTAATAACAATAATTTTAATCAATAAACAGATTTTTTTCAGAATGGACCTCCCCCCACACAGAATTTGAATGAATTAATGTTAATGACTGGGTTGGGGTTGAGTGAAATAGTTTAACAATGATATTTAAGCAACACACAAAAATGAAAAGCAGTGTGTGGGACAGTGTGCATGTGTGTGTGTGTGTGTGTGTGTGTGTGTGTGTGTGTGTGTGTGTGTGTCTTAGAGGAAACATTAGAGAATTATTTTAGAGGTATTGGTATATATCTACATTATCTATCGTACTTTATTACATTTTTTTAAGAAAACCTCAACTAAAAATAAGCATACATTTCATGTGTTCATGGTTGTTAACACTGCATTACAGTGTCCCAACATCTAACCACGGAGCTGGTCTTGCATGACTGGGTGATTGGGTCTTATCAGAGTTAAGGAGGTGAGGCAAGATGAAAGCTGACCGTAGGTCATGAGTGGAGTTAAGACCCACAGCTGACAGCAGGAATTGAACACCAGGCGGGAGGTCATTAGGTTGGGATGGCGGAAGAGCCTGGATAGAAGTATCTCATTCTAGGGATGGGGGACACAACGGGACACAAACACACACACACACACACACACACACACACACACACACAAACACACACAGACACAAACACACACAGACAAGATGATGGTATGCTCTTTTGTTTGTATTCTATACATATTAGAATACTGTGTTTGTAATAATAAGGAAATAGCCATTGCTAACCATTTGGAAATGTTAGACATATTCAAGAAATGGCCTATGGAGAGGCCAAGAAGACAACACTATAACCACATAAGTCATCTCACCATCAACTGCAGCAGTTCCTCTTCGGTGCACTCGTCTAAGTTGGTGTGCTTGACTGCCACCAGCTGGCCAGATGGAGTATGGCGTGCCAAGCTCACCTGGCTCAGGTTATTGAAGCCTCTCCCTGGTAAAACATATAACAGCAGAATAGTGCACTACATTAATGTGCATCATAGGTGTAGCTAGAGCGGAATGCGTTCAGTTTCTCTGGCATTTGATTTTATTTACATTCCTATTTACAAAAGTATGAAAAAAAAAAATGATTTCCCTTTATACTTAACACAATTGGCAGTTACTACTTTATATTCATCATCACATATACGTCCATTCATTTTGACATACTATTGCATTAACCCTTTTGTTGTCCTCGAGTTTCAAACGCACTACCGTCTTATGCTCCTTCTCTTTAGTGTCAGTACTGTGTGTATTTATTTATTAATAAAAAACATTATTTACTGTATGTATTTGTATTTGTTTGTTTTTTCGTTCCTTTTAACCCTCTTGTTGTCCTCGGGTTTCACACTACCTTGTGTGCCAGCAGTGCACATCATATGTGTGTGTAAGCTGTAGAATTATTATTGGCGCCTTCTATCTGCCACAAAGAGGTACTGCACTGGGTCATTGTGACCCAAAGGACAATATGAGGGTTAAGAAAACAGATTGTATTTTTCCTCACCAAGCTCAGCCAGCAGTTGGTAGTGGGCGGGTTCAGCGGAGAACCCTGTGATGTCATCACCACCAGGGAACCCTGGCAGAGTGTATTCAGAGACATCAGGGCTCTGTGGGTGTATATACAGTACACACACATTAGCCACATAAAGACGTATGAGGCACCGAATTCAAACAGCACATTGAACTGAAAACACAGTTTGTTGTCAGTTCGACGTTCGATGTTTGTTTGCAAAATGATTCAGCCGCTCGTGGCTCACCCTTAAAGTGACACTCCTTGATTTGTGTCGAGGGGGCAGGCATTTGAGTGGGCATTTATAACACAATGGAGGAGTGTGTTTAAATGTTGTACCTTTCCCCATTCGCCCATACAGCCTGAGCGCGCCATAAATAGTTAGAACCTTCCATAATGGAGATTGTGCTGTCACAGCACGACAGGGCAGCAATATGGAGATGACTCGCTTTTGTGTCTTTGGGCCAGAGAGAGGTCAAAGCACAGTTGTTTCGTGAGCAAGGACAACGTGACAATGCAGTAACACTGATTGCCAAAAGGTGGCACTGTGACACCTGTGTAAGCAGAGGGAGGGTGTTTGCGGAGGTGCCGAGCACTGTTTGCTGTGGGCTTTGATGCAGTATAGCTTTCAAAAAAACTATTTGCATCTGCAAGAAATAAAAATAAAAACACAAAATTGAAAAGTAACGTGATATAATTTTCTTAATGTAGGTCCTTGTGATGAAAATGACTGCCATGACAACAACATAAATATTCAGCTTCTTGAGGAAAGGAGTGCTGTATGCAGCAAACCTGCCCATAGGAGGCTGCCGCTGTTGACAAATTGCCAGGCCTGAGGCTTCTAAAAGGGGCCCCCACCAACCCACCCAAACCCCACACAGAGGTTTGGCTGTTAGGCTACTGACCAGGTACTGGTGGCTGGAGTCCTCATAGTGCTCCTCTATGCCCACAGGCTGGACCTGAGTGTGGGAGATGCAGGAACAGTCCTGGGGAAGAGGGAGGGGAGGAGGACAGGAGAGGTGAGGTGAGCCATGCGTGGAAGCACAGAGGAGAGCCGGGAGGTGATTCAAGCATGCAGGGGGAGTAGACAGGCAAGGGGACTGAGAGGGGTCAGAGAATAACAAGGAGGTGAGCAAGCAGGCACTGAAACATGCGACAGCACTTTGCCGTGGAGACTGTTGTATGAGACAAGGTTAGATGCACGTTGGAACGATGAAAACAGACCACATAGGGCCAGTTTTGATTGCATGCCGATACACTGACTCACATGGTCTCCAAGATTAACAGTCACATGCATGTATTATTAGAAGCGCACATTATAAGCCCTTCATAAAGCTCATACTTGATGAAGACATTTAGGTTCAAACGTAAAAATTAAACATTCATCAAACACATTAGTATTTTATGAATGTAAATCTACGTCACGTATCACTCATTCATTGCTCGGCGGCAATAGGTGGCAGGCTGGAACAACAACTCATGGCAAATAATATTGTCTTACCAAGAAAGACATGGAGTCCTTTTGGCGACGGGAACACGATCTGCGTTGGCATTTATTCGCTCAGAGACTGCGGTAGGACACGTATGTCGATGAGGGGAGAAAAATGAAGCGAAAGAGAGTGTTGTAATATGAGACATCGCTTGTGGTGTACCCCCACCACGGATGTCAGCATCCTCTCCCGGAGCGCGCAGCGCTCAGCCGCGCTTTGGACACGACCTCAGCAGCAGACAACCGAATAGCGGCTCGGTTGTGGTCTGCTATATATAGAAACTCACTATGTGGATAGATTAAATTCCCCATAGAATATTGTCGACTGTATCAGTATTAAATTTCTAGGAAATTCCAATGGTAGATATAATGTAAAATTACAATTGTGTTGTCTATTATATAGGCCTAATGGAACAAATGGAAGAACACAGTATCCTGAGTTGTATTCATAGCTATTTGGATATTACATTGATGCTTTGTAATAGTAATATTTGTAACTTTAGAACTAATAAACAGCAATCAGTTTAGACAAATGGTAGATATTACAGTTATTTTACAATCACCTTATACAATTAAAATAAAAAAGTTAAAATGGTATGAACATTGACAGAGGTGACATTTATTCGTGCTCAGTCTGATCTGTTTAAAGAACAAACAGCTACACGCCAGACAAATATTAAAAGTATTCCATCTAGAGCCTAGTACGTCCATCTGTTCTCTTACTGTGTTCACTTACACAAGTTTTAAAGTTGTGTCTCATTTAAACCTTGAAAAACAATGTGCATTTTCAAACGTGCCTGCTTACCTTCTCTGCTCGACAGCAGATCATCGGACGGCGTAAACAAAATCAAAACACGATTATGGGGGTCGTCGACTTTCTTAGTTTCTCTGTAAAATTACTTAGACAATCACAAAATCAAAAGCGATGCACACATGATCATAAGTTATTCATATTCAACTGCACAATTGCCGCAAAAAGAAAGAAAAACGTAATCTTGCCAGGGCTTTTAATTTGACATAAACAATTGGCGAATGGCATGAACGTCACCGATGTAGATGGCGCTCTTTGATGACGCTTGAAGCCATTTGCCCAAAACTGTTTGCCCTAAATTCCCTCCCCTCTCGTCCATTGTTACGTTACAGCATTTAGGAGCGGATTGACTGGGGCAACATGCCCTGTCGGAATTATCGAAGGTGTTGAATAACTTTATGGAAGGGTAAGCTTTATTCAACTACTTCACATTCATTTACGTATACGATGTAAACCATTTATCTGCAAATGAAGATACAAATGACACAGCTAAGTACAATATAGGTTGATAGTGTGAGCCTGACACCCGTTAGCTTGAGCTGTTAGCCTGTCAACAGTTACGTTAACCGAGCTGTCATTTAGTGAAACAACCATGCAGACTATATATTAGCACACGGAATACTATATATTAACCATTTGGATTCAAAATGTACACCCATATTTCAATCCTTGCGTAGTTTTTTTTTAATCACAAACTAATACACAAAATCGCTATCTCATGTATATCTTCTCACATTAGCTGCTCTAAGAGCTTCAGTAAAGCGAAATGAAATCTGTTAACCTACTGCAGGTAGAGCAGTGGTGCTTACGCATCCTGTTATGTACAGTACTGTGCTGCAGACAAATGTGGTTAACCGCTTATAACGGTACTGCCAATACCATGAATTATACATTAAAAGTCATGTCTCTCACCCGTGATACTGCAGTATAGACATTTATTTGGCTGCTCGTTTATGTTCTTGTTTGCTGTTGTTACTCGTGGCCAGGCTTAATGGGCTCGAATGTGATGTTGGAACGTCCACTGTGGTTTCAATTGACATGGACCATGGGTGTTGGAGTCCATGCAGATAGTGACCTCTCTGGTTTCTCCTTTGGACCCTTTCATAACCCAGGTCTTCATCACATGCTGGTCAGTCAGCTTTCAGATAGACCAATAAGATATGTTTGCCAGTGATTTTTGTAAATCAAGGTTTGGTAGGTTTGTCTGCTATGCTTAGCTTTGACCTTCATGTCATTGTTGTACCTCTGATGTTTCAGTGTTTAGCATAAGGTCAATTGCAATCTAATTATTGATGCTAAATGCTACTTCTACGTCCAGTTTATATACCACAGTCTTGGGATTTGTCGCTCGTAATATGATTAGTAGAAAAACAGATGTCGTCCAGAATTCTCAAAATCATGGAAAACAAGTATGGATGACAGCTGGAAGAGGGGTGGATTGATATGGACCAATGCCCATGCTGATGAATATTAAACATGTGCATGCAGTTGTTCTCTTATTGCAAAGTTCTAATGTAACTTTCGGTAAGACATAGCTGTCAGGCCTCTAATAGACTAATACTGAGGGCAGCGTGGGACTCTCGTTGTGTCATTGCACACAACACGCTCGGCACAGCACAATGCTGTTTTGTTTTGGACTGTCACCATCAGAATACCTCGGAACAGTGTGTAGAAGAAGCTCCCTCTCCCATTCCCCTACTCACATCCTGTCTCTCTGCTCCAGGCCTGCCATTAGGCCTAATCTCCAAACTGATCCCTGCAGTGGGGACACAGCAGGAAGTGGGAGTGGTTTACCAGCCTCATACAAAAGCTTGAGCTGTCTCGCAGATTGAAAGATAAAACGCAGAGATTTTTAGCTGCCTGGCCTGAATCTCCGAGCTGTCTCTGGCAGTGCATGCTCTGCTTTGGCCACTGATGCATCCACAGATAAGTGCGGAGATGCCCAGAGAGAGCTTTGGCCTTTTACATGAGGAACTGATTGAGACTGCCATGTCAGACACTATTTTAGTTCCTTGTGATTTGACTTGCACCAACTAGTGAAGACTTTCCCAGACAATTAATGGCTAATGGATTTCTAATAATGTGTATTTCTATTTATTTATGGGATATTTTCCTTGCCCATTTGGATGAGAAGGTGGTGGCGAGGAATTTAGGCTTTTTGACACTGTATTGCAAATGCCTACATATTAATTAACATACTATAATTAATTGAGTGAGTTTAAATGCCAAACAAATTCCGGTTTGCTGAGAATGGAGAGATGCTCAGGAAAGGAGGAGGGATGAAGGAATTGAAAAGATGAGCTTGCTGTGGTATCACATGATGATGAGCAGGCAGAATGACTCACTCCTCTTGTCAACTGTGGTTTAAACCTGTGCTTGAGCTCCCCACCATCTCCTTACTTACTGCATCCCGATCTGTAATAATCGCCTCTGTGTTATAGCTCACACTGCATTGTGGTTATAGAGTTTATTTAGTGTCTCTCAAATCTGTCCACCTGTGTTGCTGCTCTAACACCTGCTTTTCCCTTTGCCTGTGTTGCTTCTGTCTGTCTTCACAGTTGCAGGGGTTAGGGGCTGTGCTTAGGGCTCTGTAGGCACAAGATGTGATGTCACCGTAATAGCCACACCCATTTTCCCACCCGGGCAGCGTATGTGTGAGTGGGGAGCCCCGCCCACTCTGCGGACCGGACATGTTTGAGGTCAAACCCCGGGCCGTGGACAAGAAGGAGTCGAGCACAGAGACAGGTTTGCATATGTAATACGGTTACATTTGTGTCATTTATGAATGGCTCGTTACCAGGCTTCTGTAGCGATTGGTAACGAGCCATTCATGTGAATCAGGTGTGTTGGAGCAGGGAGGCATCTAACATGCAGGGCAGGGGGCCTTCAGGACCATGGTTGGGTACCTTGCATTTTAGCACATGCACTTATCCAAATCGACTTACAATGAGTACAATCAGTTAGAGCATATTTGTGGCCAGGTGCTATGCTTGGAACTGCCTGCCCCACTAAACCACATATTTGCTCAACCAGAAAGCCATTGGCTTAACAGTGAACTGATCTGATGCCTTACATACACACACATTCACACATGAATGCTTCATCAATGCACTCTTTCTCTGTATTTTAATCTACATTAGTGGATTTTGTGGGCCAATGCACATCAGCCTTTGGTTGTTGCATAAATGAATCTATTGGTTGTTTGGTGGCATTCACATGTTATTTGTACATATCTCTCTCTGTCTTCGTCTCCCTCCCTCCCTCCAGATGAGGGACTGGGCTCCAGCAGGGGGCGCTGTAGTTCGGGCTCTGCGGGCTCTGGATCCATTTACCTGTCGGACAGCCAGGACTGGGCAGTGTCCCCCGATGAGCCCCCCAGTCACAATCCGGCCATTTCCCCCTTGCTGGCTGAGGAGACATTCCGCTACATGAGTAAGTTGTTTGTTAGTGTGTTTGTGTGTGTGTGTGTTTATTCTTGTCCAACTAGAAGATGGATGTTAAAAACGGGGGCTATTTTTAATTGGAGTTAAATGTGGTAGACTTGAATAAAACCCTTAGTGAGCGATCTCTCATTTGAGATAAGTCATATTCATATCATATTTAACCCTGAAGTGTGCATATGTGTTGAGTCATCATTGCTTTTACTTAACAAACTACTTTGAAAGAACTGAAATTTCATTATATCGCAGTTATTCAGATGAAACACGTGCTCACCTTTATATCAAATGTCTGATGGTTTGGTTGAAGTAATATTACTATGTCTGAAGTTTGGAAAGATACAAACAACAACAGTAATTTGTTAAACTGGTGCCAAGCATTTTTTTTTTTAAAACAGAATTTTAGTCATTTTCCTGGAAGATTGTTTAATACAGTAATGTTCGTGGGTACCCCAGATCTTGATATTGTTTAAATTTCTGTTTCTGAGCTCCTCCTCTATGAGCTCATTGTCACATTGTGATTGGTTAAGGCCATGATGACATCAGAGCAGCAGGTGGTGTCTCCGTGCATGCACATATGCGCACGCACTAAACTAAATAAAGTGTGTGTGTGTGCGCGCGTGTGTGTGTATATGCACCGAGGAATCTAGTGAATCTGGCCAGTGTTGTGCACAGCTGAGTGCAAAGCCAGGGCCAGAATCACAGGACGGGGATGTGGGGGGGGAGAGAGAGAGAGAGAGAGAGAGAGAGCAGAGTGTCAGCTAGTGTGAGGGCGATCGAGGAGCTCTAGGGAGGGAAAGGGAGAGAGCAGGAGACAGGCTATGCCCGGGTGTAACCCCCACAATGAGGAGCTGTATGACCAGTTTGCTGTGGAAGGTGAGCTGGAGGTTTGAGAAAGGTGTGTGTGACATTAGTTTTTGCTATTAGATTATTTAGAGTAATGGTGCTGTACCTAATGGATGGGAAAGAAGCATGTGTGTTCAACTTGACAAACAGGAAATGGACTGAATGGTGTTTACATTCAAACAAAGCCAATGGCCTGCACTGACCTCCAAATGAGAAGAAATTAGGATAAGATGTACACGCGTATACACATATGTTAATTTGATCTTTTAAAGTATATAAATGTGAGCAGCTATCATCTGCTGGCTAAACACTTTTTTTCCAATATCCATAAATTGTTATTTTGCCGTAATATTAAAAGTAAAAACTCCTCGACAGACATGCATACATGCACATAAATGCTGGATGGAAAATTCCTACGGGTGGCCGGCCAGATATGAAGATCATATCGTTTCTCAGTGTGGATGACTGATGTGTGTCTCCGATTAGATCATGGAAAATATTTAGTTTGTTTGTGTACTGCATTTGTGTGCATCCCATTTTCACATATTAACTTATAGCAATGCAGGAGTGTGTCCTTAACAGAAGGCCATACATTTCCTGAGAGAGGCTTGAGAGAGAGGGAGAGGGTCAAGGGGTCTCTTGCTAATTGCTGAGATATTTGCGCCACTTCTCCAGGGTTGAAATAGAACCTCTGTCTATGAATAGCACAGTTTGCAGACAGGAGATGTTAATATTGTAACACCCGCACAGTACAGTAAGCCAATGCTAAGGGTACTTCCTGTTCCTGTAGTTTTTTTCCATATCTATCATTTGAACACATTTCACTGTGATGTGGCCTGAAGCACTCCACTGAGACAAGATGTTGAGAATGGGTTCATTCAGCCATTGGAGAGACGTCAGTTGGAGGGGGTTCATTACATTTTCACATGAGAGATTTGCCTGACAAGTGGATGTCAGGCATGGTGCATCCCAACCCAGATCCAGGGAGTGATGTTGTCAGAGGCAATTACTAGGCCTAAAGGTTTGGTTTTATTGAAATACTGAGCTCGGACTGGTCAAAATGCTGTTTAAACTGCTGCTTTGTTTCTCTCTTCGTTTCTAAACAAAGCTACAGCAGTCAAATTCGCTGCATACAAATTCATAGGCACTCCTAGATTAGCCAATGTGAATGTTGGCCTATGTGTCTGTCAGTGCTTATCCATCCCTGGCCCTTTGGTACTTCAATGGTACCAAAGGGCCCACAACAGCAGCAGTTCGTAATAATTCCTCCATTTAAACAGTCCCTCGGCCACTTTAGCATGCTGTTAAGCTGAGTGTATGATTTCACTCAGCTTTATAACCTTGGAGCACGGTGGAAATATGACCCGCGTGTTAGACAAAAGATTTCATCTGAGTCCTTGTTGTCAAGGAGAAAGACATACAGTACGTATATAACATATAACAAAGTGAGTCAATGCTGAGCTACAATGGTATTTCATCACATGTATACCGTACACAGCATTAGTATACAGTATGTATATTGTAAGTACTGTATGGGGTAATATCGAGGTGTGTGGGGGGGGGGGGGTCGCTTGTTTCTATTCATGT
>JAODUG010013776.1:22500-24097 GCA_027564795.1 Aphredoderus sayanus | reverse complement strand
TACTGTATAAACAACAGCAATAAAATATGATATCACCACAGTAACTTTAATGATTAATACATGTTTATAGCCTATAGTGTGAACTGAAAGTGTGCTTATAATTATATTGCTGGCACATGGTTTCATAAATTCCTTAGGACCACATTTATTACAGCCTGAACAGTTTTTGATTGTTTTGTTGAACCATTAATTTGCACTGCTATATAATGAAGATAGAACATGCTACCGTAGGCCTGAGTCATCTGGGCTTTATTCAAAGGGCAGTAGTGACAATCATGAAGTGACAATATAACTGTATACCAATACCGTTTAGCTGAGTTATGCTTGGTTGGACCCACATCACTAAATTAAATGTTTTTTTTTAACTTATTGATTTAAACAGGAATGGGCTACTTTAATTTTTTTAATTGTCATGTTCTCTCTCACCCCAAAGAAATAGTGCGGACAAATGGTTATGCATATGGTTAAAATATGACTAGTCGAAGTGAAAAACGTAACGTTATAGCCTGGGCTACATTATGTTACGCGTGTGTGTTTGTTTACTTATAAGTAAAACAACAACAATCGGTGTGATTTACCTGTACCACTCAAGACCTTTGTCGTAGTTGCGGTCAAAGAAATGTGGCTCAGCTCCCACCGCTCTGATGTCCGGATGCACACGGAGAAACTCGAGCAGCGCCCGAGTTCCTCCCTTCTTCACCCCGATGATGATGGCCTGGGGCAACTTTTTACTTTCCGACTCATTTAAAAAACCTGACTTGGCATAATCTTCTAACGTCCTCGCCTCGCCTCTCATTTCGTCCCAGTCGTCTCCTCGACTGTCCAAATCATTCTCATTATTCAGCAAGTCTCTGGACACGGCAAGAGATGAATCTTGATTGTCGAATTCAGCATCATTATCGTACTCTGTTTCCAAACGTCCAACGTGTTTATTAACGGAGATGACCATCAGATTTGGCACAGTTGTGCAGTAGCCAACACAACAATATATCATGTATACCCAAAGTGACAGCATGATGCAAAACACAAAGAGTTTATTTTTCACGTAGGGTGATGGCACAACATGAAGACTGTGGAAAGTCGGACTATATTCCATAAGACTGCCTGGCAAAAGTCATATTCCAATCAGGCATTTTGGCAAAGTTCCTCACTGCCGTTCCAGTGCTGAAATCAGTGGCGTTTTCCAATAAAAAAAAAAGAATGCGCTGTGTGATGCGTTCACCGCCAATGTTTTTGTCTCTTCTGAGAAAGAATAGTTTGGTTAATATTATAAAATGAATAAAAAGCACACTCGCCCCAGGTGAGTCAGCGGTGCGTCAGAGACGGAGTTTGCCTCCACTTGCTTAGTAGCGAACTGTGAACGCTCGCCGTTGGCAGGCTACACTTGCCACTCTGCAAAAGAGGGGGGGTCGTGAAATTGACAGTGGAATTGTCCAATCATTGCAGCCGCATAAGAGAACGCCCCATTGATAAATAATCTAGGACACCTACTAGCAGTGTTTTAGTAAGTTTCGTATTTAATTGTCTTCCTTCTGTAAATAGTAAGAGGAAATCGACAAAAACTGGTGAGAGTTATTCAAGTCGATAATATGTTATA
>JAODUG010013776.1:0-20000 GCA_027564795.1 Aphredoderus sayanus | reverse complement strand
TTGGCATAGTTCACATTTCAGTGCCCATATCTTTTCATTTGTGTGAATTTAAAGTGGGAATTGGATGTGGGTCTGTCTGCACCCTATGATGCTACATAACATCATCGGTCGGGCACCCGCCAGATGTCAGGGAGCCCACCCCATAAGAGAGTAAAGTAGACTGAGCTCATCCTCAGCCTATCCAAGAAAGCACAAACAAACTCAAACTACAGGGACCAGCCTGGGACTTCTGCGTGCAAAGCCCTCCGTCTAATGACAGGGTTATTAGCTGAGCCAGGAGGCAGATCAAGGCTCTACTCCAGCTCTTTAAGTCCTCCTAGACAGCCTTTTGCTTAGGCTAAATCCATTTAAAATGTCTGTAAATTCTCTGGAGCCATGCTAAAGTCTATCTTATCTTCTCTTTATAGGGATAGCGCTGGCCCAGGTAGATATACCCTCTTGATCCAGAAGAGAAGGTATTATGCCTCACTGCTGGTCATCTGAAGCTTGAAACGACCCTGTGGAAGTTTGGACAGGTCATAGGCTTAGGCTGAGGTGGTGTGGTCAAGTACAATAAAATGCTCTTAGCCTCCCTGACAGTGTTTCTAATGATATTACACAAATGCTATTACTACATCTACAGTAGGCTACTTTATAATAATGTACAGTAAAATAGTATAATAATATTAATAATAATTATACGTCATGTTATAATTTTTGTAGTATCGTTTTACATTTAAAAATACAATAACATATTTAAAATACTCTGTAAGAAGTATCCTTTCTAATGCTTTTCTACATGTATTTTCCTTTTGAAAGACTATTACTTCTGGTTACATTGGCAATTTCCTCTATTCAAACCAAAACTGACAGTCCATACGATACATATCAGTTCACAGGCCTTATGTTCAGGTGATTGAGGCAGTCTGTACCCCTTCGAAACAAACCCAATGCTTGGGACGAAGCAGTCTCAACAGCATAATAATAACGAGGTTGTGGATGTGTTTCAAACAAAGGAAAACAAAACTTAAGCTTATATTGAACTGTACACTATTGTTGGCCTTTGATAAATGTGCAATTTTTTTGTGTTTCACATTATTCACCTATTCAATATAATCAATTTAATAGAACATTTATTATTCAAAACAAACCACACACACACCGTGAACATTTTATTATTGAAAATGGATTATGATCAGATGGTTCAGAATTCATTATGTGAAATAAGCATATTCACTGTAGTGACAAGCAAAACACCAGTGATAAGAAGTTTTGCATCACAGCTTTTACTTTTTTACCATGGGGAAAAAGAACATACAGAAATATTACACATATTACACATCTCAGAGTAAGCTCAAGTTAACATGGTAATTGATTTCTCAGTACTGTCTTTTCCCTGAAGCTTTAGAGCTGTCAGTCAAGCAAGCAGATCCCCTATACATTATAGTTTAAGTTCTGCATTGTAAATATCTGTCTCAGTGCTGAAAATCGTGACCATGGACTTTGGAAAGTTATGCAGAACAATGTGTTCTTTGGTGATTTTGCCCACACTATAAATATGAGAGGAGGCTAAAATTTCAGTTGGCTGTAATGAGCTTGTGAAATATGCATACATTACAGGTTTATTGAGTGCTTTGTTTTTCTAATGCTAATGGTAATGGCTCTATATCTAGAGAACTCATATTCTGTACTATGTTGTTTGCATTGGCCTCAAACACCTATGTACAGTAGTGCTTTACGACCAATGCATTAGAAAAACATTTCAAATGAACGAACTAAATGCAGCATTGTCTTATTGGTGTGGTTTGCCTGTGTAAATGTATCATTCAAGTTACACTTGTGGAATTATATTCTCAAAGGTTTTTTCTCTTTTGCAATAATCAGCTAGTCTTCATGTTGACATTGCAGTTCAGGAATGCAGGAAACTTCCTCATCACCGTAGGAGCTTTTGCTGACTGACTGACCTTATTTCCTTCAACTCAATGTTGAACTCCATTAAGGGCTTTCTGCACTCTGTAATTTTACCCAAAGCCTCTTATCATGCATGTCTTCTCTGCTCCTCAGGGGGTCTACAGACTAACTTCACCACAACCAACTGTCTGTGAGGGATATACAGTCAACAGGTTATACAACATGACATGAGATTGATTTGGGTAATTACATATATAGCTTATAGGGCCTTCCCTTTGAACTATTTTACTTCAATCATAATATTTAATACGTTTTCTAGATACTGCAGTGCATATATAGTATGTTGTGTGGTCTGATGGGACCAGAAGGGACTGAATTAACTTTGAAGTATTATTGAAAGTCCATTAGGAGAGATTACCCTATTTAAAAAAATAAACAAACAAAAGTTTGTGTATAACAAGGCAGTTTTGGTACTAGGTGTACATCCCATTCTGGATTGTAACCAAACATGGTCTTTGACCTTTCACGTCCACTCATCATAGCCAATCATGTTAAGGCATGTACAAAAAACATGCAACTCTAACTAAAACTATTTTTTGAGCTGTAAGAGAAGTCTATCCAAAAATGACAGTACGGCCTTTACGTTTCAGTATCAGTTGCGTGTTTCTAACTTCTCTCAAAGCTCATGGTTCAGCTGGATGTACATGTACAGTGCTGTGATCACATGTGCTCCCGTTGCCCTCCCATGGGTGACCGTGTCACATGTCACTTGTGGTGAAAGAGGTGACCTGGGGCAGAGGGACCACACAGCCTTGTCACCTCAGCCCATGATGAAAGCAAACACCTGCCGGGCATGACAGGAGTCATGCAGTGAGCATTGCGGAGGCTTTAGTGAGCATGGCACATGAGTGACAAGGCTTTATCACCAACGTTGGATGGGGTTTGAGTGTGTGTGGGGGTTATCCATGGTCTAATGTTGTGGTATACTGTAGATCCTCCACAACATTGATCTTGCGAATTGTTATGTGATTTAAAGCCACAAACTTGATCATTATCATAAAAAGCAGTTGCTACACGTTTATGAAAGATGATGTTACAGTGGTATATCAGTGCTGCTCAAACATCAGCTGCTGGTCCAACAGAGTACAGGCTAATCTACATGCTGCATATAAAATGATGAGGATACACGACTCCAATAGTATTGTAACTTTAATCATAAAAGATTATTTGGATGAAATAAACTTTTGGGTTCAAGCGTGAGAGGAATGTTTCAAACAAAATCAGGATGGAGAGGGGATTGGTGTCTTTAGAGAACCTCCACCCAGATTGATCTTCAAGGCATTTATATTGGCTCTAAATGTGCTTTCTGGTGACCTCATAGACACACAGGACCTCCCCACTCAACAGTTACTACGGTCATGGTGTGATTAATCATTGACACTGAATACTCAGGTGTATAGATAGCAAGGTGTGTGCCTCAGCATGTATTTTGGGTTAAACTCTGTTGTTTTGACATTGTGGAATAGAAATAAAAGCTTATTAAGACTGGAAGTGGTATAGGTCACATGTCCAAGTAATGGACATGGTTAACCCTGTTGTCCTTATTATATCATATTGTGCCACCAGATGGTGTCATTGTGTCTGATTGTGTAGCTCTCTTTATTGTCAGTGCTCTGTGGATTTACTTGTTTATTAATTATTTCTTTATGTATTTGGTTGTTTTTGTTGTCCTCGGGTTTCAAACACAGTACCGTGTTGTACCAAAAGTGCACATAATATGTCTGTGTAAGCTGTAGCATTAGAATTGGCTTCTATCTGCCACAAAGAGCTAGTGATTTGGGTCAGTTTGACCCGGAGGACAACAGGATGGTTAATGATGGTTAGTGTAGCTTATTTGTGAGAAGGTCTTAAAATGTGTATGTGAATAGCCTACTTCCTCATTCTGAGAGGTTAAACATTGATATTGAATGTTAATCTAATATGCATTATGCAATGGCATGCTTTTTGACATAATGTTAAAAAATAATATAATGATGATAAGCATCATTGAATGTTTGAGTATGCTGATGCTATCACATAATGAAATACAGTAATGACTGCAATCAGCCATAGAATCAACACAACTGACTGCTTCCCTGCACATTTTCATGCGGTGGCAATTTGACCTGATGCACTCTCTGCTAACAGTACTGACTTAGACAATTATCTTGCATTTGTTCTTTATTTATAGCAGCATTCATTTACCTCTTTCATTCTAGAAATGGCTTCAATAGATCACAAACCCGACTTGATCTAATGCATCTGATCTGCTTCCAAAAGGTCATAGAGTAAATCCCTGGGTCTTGATATTTCATTACCTCCCACAGGAGCGGAATGATGTAGGGTTCTTTGTTGAAAGCACCTGTTTTTTGGTTTGAGTAAAGGGCTACATTTTCATTCAGGATATACCCCCTCAGGGACTGTCAGTCTATGAGCCTTGGACTTGAGGGTATCTAGTTGCCCCGGTGGCCAGTGAATAGTCACTGTAATGCGTTTGAAGAGCCTCTGATCAGTATCTGCTTGTTAGATGATATAAAGCTTAAGGTTTAAGGTTAATCGTTCTTTATATAATTTCTGGTTATTATCAGTGTACAACATAAAACAGGTTTGCTACAGGGATAGTTGAATGTTAGTATAACATTATGTGGGTATTTTGTTCAAATGCTGGATTTAACCCAATTTGAAAATATATGATTAAAAAAATAAAATAAAATAAAAAATAAGTACGCTTAAAAAGTGACTAAATATGTATGACTTATTTTGGTGTGCAATCAGCTTTTTTACAGTACATACCTTATACACAGTATGTTTATTCTTTTTCTTCAGAATGTGCAGACATGTATACTGTATAACACAACAGTATGTGCAGTATGTGAAAATAAAGTGATGCATAACATAATTTGGCCAAAAGTAGTAATAACTTCAAATATATATAATTTTATTACACTGAACATAAAACAAATATTACTATTACTGTATATGCCGGTTGCCCTTGTAATATGTTATTATTCCACCAGATGGCACCACCTGATTGTGTCGTTCTCTGTATTGTCATTGCTGTGTGAATTTATTTCTTTATTAATTATTTCTTTATGTATTTTGTTTTTGTGCCTTTTAATAAACCAACCTCTTAAAGCACCACAACAGGCATCTCATAACAGTGCATGCTGCTATCTCAATGCTGCATGCTTATAAAACTCTTCAACATACTGTATGTGCAAGCATTGGCACATAATGCACACGTTCTCTCTGAACATTATACAGACAGAAACGCACAGCAGATGGAGTGCACCACACCCTGGCAAGCATTTATTGTGTATTTGAGGAGAGAGAAACAGAAAGACGGCTACGTCTGTGTAAAGAGGTGTTTGAGTGGAATCTACCACAGGGTTGTAGCTTGTTGTCACAGCTCTGTAGCCTATGCCACAAAGTGCATTCTCCACAGGCTGGAATACAGATGTGTATGACAATACACCCCACAAAGAACATTCCCCAGACTGACTGACATGGGTTCTTATAATATTGAGGCTCAGCGTTTTACATCCATCACAAATAATAACAGCCATTATGTCCACATTGACAGGACATTGCACTGGTATTTCTCTTTCACTTCTTTCCAAGTGAAATATGTAAAGTACTAAATAAGTTTTTATTCCAAAGTTTGCACATGTTTGGTTCTCAGGTACAATTTATCAGTAGATTTCAGCTTAACTATGAAATATTAGTGTTGAAGGGTTGTGAGACACCTGGGATGATGCTGTGATGTTCACTTTTAAAATAGAATATATATTTTAATCGCTCATGTGGTTAAAACCCAAGTTCATTTTACAACATTATAACCTTTATATAACAGTAATACTTGGTCCCAAAGGTTGTTGTTGTTTTGTATGTGCTTCGGAGAATCAATGAAGACACTGATTGATTGACCTACAGTACATATCCAGTGCTTTGTTTGTGTCTCTTAACTAAAGGGCTACGGCACTGTATCTCCAACAGACCTGCATTTAGTGTCTGAAAGGCATTGTGATAACCATTATTTAGTTCCTTTCGATGAGAGTTAAAACAACCACAGGAGGTTAGACCTGTAATATCTCTTTCAGATGTCACAACGTTTTCATTAGGTCTGCCGCTCTGCTGGCTGGCCCTTATTAAGGCCCTCAGTAACCCTTCAAAGACAACACAAAATCTATCCATTGCGCACAAGCTTATCTTGAAGACTAGCTATAGTTTGTCTCCTCACACCCCGTAGTCAAAAGGCAAGATTATGTGTATTTCAGTACAGTCACTGCTTTAAGGTTTCTACCCACAGTAATTGCCATGAAACAGCATAAACACAATTTATCTGGACATACAGTACAGTAGACTGGACAGAGTCTGGCCCATAGAACTCGGTCTGGACAGGTGGCTTCATTGTTATACAGTATACCGATATATCTGCTGCATGCAGAGCTTCTGGATGAACACATAACACTTCTTTCATGACAGACCAAAGGTTTGTACCTTCCCAGCCTTCACACCCTGTCTGATTGATCTATGTAATGGGACGCTGTGTGTCGGAAAACACATAAAACACTGGCACGGTGTCAGGTGGTCCCACCAAGCCCTCCCCCTGTTGACCACGCTGCTTTCAAGCTTGAGTTAAAAGTGCCTTGGTCCACCTTACGCCTCATTTTAATTTGTTCTGTGCAAAGCTAACACTTCACTCACCAGCACGTTGTTTTTAGCCAAAACCTAGCCCTTCTAATGACAGACAAATAGAGGTTTCACAGATGTAACTGCCACTCTCTGTAACTTTGACGCCATGTGGCGTGGGGCCTGTGCCTGAGTAGGTCACTTTTAGTCCAGCCCATATATCAGTAGCAGTAAGGGTCGGCTGGTTGAGAGGTTATGACCCTCAGCGCTAGGCTTTATTAAGCTAACTGGGGACATGCTACTGGGAGCCAATTACTCCCAATCTGCCAAGCAGAAGGACATTATATAGTGAGAGGAGGACCAGTCAAGTCTGTTCACAGCAGGACGCCAGATGAGGGATCAAGTGCTTTGACAAATGATTTCTTTACAATCAGGCCAACCTGATCAGGCTATACAGTAGGCCTATGTTGTGTTGAAGTTTAATATCAATGGATAAAGAACTATGTTACAATTCTTTGACCTTCCTGCTTCCCTGTGTGAGGGTATATCCTCGGTCACAGTGCAGCATGCTCACTGGCGAGAGAGTGTCTGAAATGGCTGGCGGATGCCGAGAGACATACAGGTTGATTTAGAAGTGTCTGGAGACCCACTAGACATTTTTTTTTTTTTTGTCGGGGGGGTGATGTCAACAAAGTTTGTTTTTTTTCTAAAATCCTTCCCCCTTCTCCCCCCTCCCGGAGAGTAGTGGGGGCTGGGTGATGGTCTGCGCCAGGGCGGGCCTCCTGATCTGAGCAGGATCTAATGAAAACAAATGATCTGACGAGGTCAAGGGGTCAGGATCAAGGAGGAAGGGTCCCACACCCGTCTCATTTTCCGACCTGGGAGATTAATAAGCCCATTGTGATACATTTCTCAGTATCATTTACACCCTGAGGCTTTGGCGGTGTTAAGCCCACCTGTTAGCCCATCAGGTCCAGTGATACCAAGAGAGCGGTGCACTACTCTCGTCTGTGTGCTGTACCCACAATGCACAAATAGGTTACTTATGAGGGTATGAATGTTGAAGACATCTCCACGCATAGTTTCATCAACATTCCCAAGTTTAATGTCATGACCATAATCAGATCAACCCTAACCTCTACATAATAGATTTCTGATTGCTCAGGATCTGGTGTACTTTCATAGTAATGTACAGTAGCTTGAACATTTTGTACATTGTGTGTTTTTATCGAAATGTATTAGATGTATTGTTGCAGTCTGAGGCATTATTGTTGGATTCTGCTTCATTATGAAAACCGTGCAAAGATGCTGATTATTTGGAAAACAACATTTTTTCCATGTTTTCTAACCTAATTTTAGCAGCAAACCACCATCTTCTGAGCTTACCACATGCTTTTGAAGTGCACACTTGTCAATATGAAGTAGCCTACCACATAAGCCACTTAAACATCACATCTGAAGTTCATCTGTTGTATTTTTTGAAAGATTTGCAATGCCAAGATATTGACTGCAGTTGTATTTGCCCTCAACTGTATGCTGTATCCTGTACAGTAAAATGCCTATACATTTGGTCACATTGTGGTGTGTGACAAAGGCCAAATTGCATTTGAAAAAAGAGGAAAGACTGCTCTCTTCTGGACAGAATATTACTGTAGGTTGTAGCTTATTTTAAAATCACAGTCAGAAATCACAGAAAGGAATGCATATACTAATTCAGCTTTTCCTCATGTAAAGTAGGCCATATAGCCTTTATATTATGTAGGATATTGGCCATTTGCCTTTATCCTACATAATATAGGCTATTTTGTATTGTATATCTACCTAGTACCTACTGTAGGTAGGCCTAAGTACAGTAGGTATTCATACAATATAAGCATATATGGCTATAGTACAGTATAAGCCTATACTGTAAGCAATATACAGTATCCTAATAGTAATAGTAATAAGTCCTGAATAACCAACGTATTTATTCAGCAGTTTCTGATATTAAAGCTTCTAAGTTGTAATAACTAAGAGACGCCACTAGATAGAGATGTAAGTTTAACTAGCTGACACGACAACACACTCTTTTCCCAGAGTCCTCCTGTGGAGGATTTTTATTATGGCAAACAGTCCTAATGTTTTTAGTTTTTAATTATATATATAACTATATAAAAGTTAAAGACTACTGGAGCATGTTTCATGATATTTGACCGTTCACTGAAATGAAATCAACGATTACACACCATGTTCTCATCATGATTACTACGTTCTACGGCGATTTATAGGCCTGGCCTACTACATTTCCCATACAGCATCTCTGCATAGCGGCTGCTTGTCACTACGTTGTCGCGCTCTGCCCGACTGCTTATAGTGGAGAATTGGTCCAGCATCTCTCTGCAAGCTATAGGACGCATATTTGTAAAATATGTAATTTAAAACATGTATTCCATGTTGGAAATTGCAATGACGGCTGGAAACCATGGCACAGGGAATTATTGTAAATCGGTGGAGCAAGGGCCGGTATATTGAGAGAAATGCGTAATTTCACAGAGTAGGTGTTAACGCTGAAAACGAAAAATGAAGAAGCAATTCAATCGAATGCGACAGCTCGCCAACCAAACTGTGGGCAGGTAAGTGAGTGTTTTCAGTGTGCTTATAAGCGGGTTTTGTTAAGTGATAGCATAAGAAACCAATCTGCGCAGAGCGCTTATTTCATTTAAAGATATGAATCATAAACAATACATTATTTTTATTCCATGTAATTAGTTCCACAGTACAATAACTATCGTTGTTGGTATAGTCAGGATAAGTGGGTGAAAGAATAGACAACATTTATAAAGCATTTCTTTTTAAGCTGTTGTGGCGTGATGTCCATTGGAATACCGCATAGGAAGCATGTAGGCGCATTGCCCTAGCAGCTACAACCTGCCCACTGAAATACATGATTGAGGCAATCGCAGCAACATACAGTAGACCACCACAGGCAAAGAAGCTTTAAATGAATAGCAGCAAGTATAGATGGGTACTTAAATAAATGGTAACACTGTTGGAAGGACATTAAAAAAACAAACAAAAAAACAACAACTAACAAACAAAAAAACAACATAAAATATAGCCTCCAAATGCGACGTGAGAGAAAATGAAAAAGACGCAATATTTTCATTACGCATTAGGCAGGCCTACTGTCAGCTGTGGCGCGGGTAGCAGCACCTCCAGTACGTGTAGGCTGTCACATTTTTGCTTGATGTCTTCAGAATCTGTTTGGCAGAACAGTAGACTAACTTACACTTTAAATAAGCAGTTTTGTCTTTAACGTTTAAATGACAATATAACCAAACCCCATGAATCTTAAACGTGACTTACCTAAATTCCTCATTAAAGAAAGATAAAGGTAATAATGAATTCCTATGTATTAAGTGTACATATTTATAGGCGCCATGTTTTCAACCTACTTGCTATTCACCTGGCAGAGTGACATTTGACATCCCTCCCCAACAACAGCAATATCCCTGCTTGACCTTTCAGCTGTGTAGATATACAGTATGATTGCGAATGTACACCCAGCTTATCTGTTCACCTCTGAGGCAGCAGAGCATCTGGTCAAGCAGCAGTGGGGCAGAAGGTGCTCTTCGTTTCCTACTGGGGGGGATTAGCACAAGGTGGTGCCGGACATTATTATTACAAGGCACGGAGTGTGTGTTTGTTTGTGTGTGTGGGTAGTGGGTGGGTGGGTGTCACATACTGATGCATGGGGACACACCTCGGGTTTGTTACATACTCTGCACTCTCTGATGTTGTTTGGAGGCTGTCAGTTCCCTCCTGGCTCAGCCATCTTTATAGCTTCTTGCTTTTTATAGCATTTTCTGTGTGAATCATTTAGTGTGAGTGTGTGTGTGTGTGTGTGTGTGTGTGTGTGTGTGTGTGGGCACATGTGTGTGTGGGTGATTGTGTAGACCTGAGGATAGAGCCGTTCTTAACGTTTGTATGCGTTCCTGCAATATATTTGCATACACTGTCCACAGTACTGTACCAATAAATGCCATGGTAATATTCACTGTGAAATATTTCTGACATGAGGTGAATATTGTTATTCACCTTTTGTCCATACCCTACCATATGTGTTTACCTTTTATCCAACTTGGTTAAATATACAAAATAGGAACCAGTCACACAGCTGGTGAGTTTAATTAAATTCCCATGTTGCCAAAGGACCCAGCATTTTGTTCTACCAGCATACTACATAAGGTACCTATAAAGTGGCACTACTGTATGATAACAGGACTATAATATGATGATGCACTCCCTTTAGGTTGTATGTTGTACCATCCACCCATGCATTGATTATAGCTTCATATACCTGTTCAAGGTCACAGAGGACTGAAGCTTGTTTGAGCTGACTCTGGGCTTTTTCCAGGGAAACACTGTACATGCTGACAGCCAGGCCATCTCAGGGTTAAAGCAGCCACTCACCTCCTATGGGCAAATTGGCGTCTCCAGTTATTTGAAGGTAGTGGGAAACTGTGTGCACTGCAGAGAGTTGTGAGAGAAAAGTGCTAGCCACTGTAGGCATGGTGCCCTTGCTTCTCACTCCTTCTCTCATGTTGAGGAGGAAATATGGTACAGGCGGAAAAGAGGGGACGGTTTGTCATACCTATTGCGCAGAAAGGATGTGTGAGTGTTTAAAAATGTGCGTGTGTGTTAGGAGGGTGTTATCTTATGCCACTGTGTGTGTGTGTGCGTGTGTGTGTGTGTACATGGACCAAAATTCACGTGAGTGTGTATTGGTCACGACAGCAGATCTTTATGTGCACGTGTATGAATCCGCCTCCATTCTGGCTGACTTGGTTAAGTCAGACTCAGAGATAGGGTTATAGCGTTAGCGATGCTTTAGCTTACAAGCATGCACTGGCTAACAACAAGCAAGCTTGGGATTGCTTCAGTGTGTCGCTCAAGGACACTTTAAGAAAACACATTGTGCTGTGACTGGAATCAAACCATAGACTGTATGAAAGATGGACATAGTAGCCACAACATCACACATTGGTGACAGGAGTTATTCATTATGAATGCTTCACTGCTTCTACATTCGCATTGAAGCCAAATGTGCTGTTAACCATCTTCTAATTGGCTGACTGGATCATGTGATCATTCAGGTTACAACATGTTCTTTTTTTAAGCCTTGAGATCATCTTGAAACAGCAATACTTTTCAAAACGGTCCCAATAACACATTAGAAGAAGTGAAAATATTGAGACCTTAACGTCTGTATTACTGTAACTTCTCTCTCTTCTTTCTCATTGACTACCAATTATGGTACTGTATCTTATGTACTTCCTCAGCAGCTTCTATAGTGGTTGCTGCTTAAATCAAACCTGAGACCTCGCTCCACTATAGGCTACATGGCGCTGCATAAAGCCTTCACAACAGTTGCTCTCTGTTTGAGCCATTTATCCTGTGAACCACTTAGGCTTCTCTATCAGACCCTGTGAAAAAGTGTATTGCCATCTTGGAAATTGTCTCCAAATATTGTCCCTAATATGTCCCTTATTGGGCAATTGGGTTTGAGTGTTTAGATTTAGAGGTCCTGTTGTTTTCAGAAATAAAATCTGTGTCCGTGTCGTGTACATCTGTTTGCATTCGTGTGCTTGTGTTTTAAATGGAATAGAGGGGGATTGAAGGGGTTGGAAATCAAGTGTGCTGTGTCAGCATCTCTTACTCTCTCCGGCTGCCTGCCTGGATGGGAGCATAGGATTCACGACACGTGACTGCAGACTCCACCAATCCTGTATTCGGGGCGAGACCTTGTATTGAAGGATGTGCAGCCATGCATATTCTATAGCTTAAGAGGAACATGCTATGCAACACTGGGAAGTTGAGGGAGGTGTCGGAGATCACATAATTACATCTCAGTGATTGTTTTGTGACTACAGCCCAGATGTTGTTTACAATTTATCATTGCGATGAACTTTACTTTAATGTAACAGTACACCTAGTTTCTTGGCATGCACACAGTTAATAAGGTGCGAGAGGACCACTTTTCTTGGTCATGCCATTCTCCCACAATCCATTTCTCTTGACCCACTTCTCAATTCCCCACTGACTGACTTATTTAGGTCTAGGACAGTTTGACGTCACACTGTCAGGCATGTATGCTAATACATGTATCTCTTCGGAACGGAATACATAGCTTACTCCAGTCTTTTATTGGCAAAACACTGTGTACTAACCACTGCTGAGCCTTCTGAATGGCACCATTATTCTCACATATTCCTATTGTTCTCTCCCTGCATGAGCTTTGTAGCCAGGCTTCCTTTTGCCTCTTCACGATGCAATTATCAGAGAATAGCAGCCATTTGCAGCCAGGCAGATGACTGGTGGATTCTCCTGCATGCTTCCTTGGTCCGGTCCACTCGCCACTCTGCGTCACATGGTGAGCCAGCATGGACACCTCCCATTGCATTTGAGTGACAGAGAAGGAGAGACAGAGGCACATTTATCACAGATGGTCAGATTTGTTGGAATAAGTGGAAGAAGTAAGTCGTTCTGCTGTTGTTATGCTGGGAATAAAAGCGAGCCTCTCATAGCCGCGTTTCTTTCATTCAGAGATGGGTGTCATGTCTGTGCAAGTGCGCATGCTCTGCCCAACGCTGTTCCCTAACAGTCGTATTCACACACAATGGAGTCATCACAAGATCGGTGCTGAAAATAGTTTTCTTCCACAAAGGGATTTCAAGGCGATTGGAGAGAAAACACCAAATCTGCTCAGATGTACAGAATGCATGTGGAAAGTTACTGCCTATAGAGGATAAGGGGAAATGGGATATACTATACAATTATTTGACCTCTTTAACATTATATATATATAAAATACAGATATACTTTACACACTACGCAATAATACAAAAGTTTACGCACTACCACTTTGGCATAACAAATTGCCATACTTTCCTTAATTCTATTTTGCACTCAGCACATCATTGCACTTGTCTGCATAATGTGCGCTGCACTCTCGCAGGCAGAGCATATGGTGGGTGACAAGTAATGACACGTGTGGGAGGAAAGCCCTAGCACAACCTACAGTGTAGAGCACAGCACCATGTTCCAGGATTGTGTTCTCCGCTATCTCTCCCGCCTCCGCCTCCCTCTGCTCCCCCTCCCGTGCGTCCCTCTCCTGTCTACGCGCTGTGGAGGGTTTGCAGAGGGTGGCCCTCGCGATGAAGGCGATTCGCTGCTCGCTGTGCTTGTCACTCTGCCGGCCACTTGAGTGACAAGCACACACTCTGCATGCTATTTATCAAGCGAGGGCTGTTCCATCGTCAGGGTTCCCGTTCTCTGTAGTTTGCCATTGATGGTACTGTATGTCCAGGATATGTAGCGCTAGTACCAATGGTTCATGTTGATAAACCCCCCCCGTAACCTCTCAGTTCCTCGTAGAGACAAGACAGCTAACTGCAGGGTAGAGTGTCAAATAATGAGCCTTTGTCAGTTTTGGCCACAGAATGAGGGATGATGTAATATCAGGGGCTGTCGCTCCCCTTTCCATGTCACCACTTCGTTGAGTAGAACATTCTCCTAAAGAGCAACCTCCCCCCCCCCCCACAGCCACCACTCCCCCACCGTGTATGACTGCTCGGCTATGAACTCAGCATGGCTGTACTATTTGTACGTCTAATAGAAATGCCATGTTCAGCAGCCGCCTCACTTCACAGGGTGGTGGAGGAGGGAAGCTGAGCTTGAGCGTGATCTCAATTAGCTACCGCTCTCACTTGGATTTCGATTCTCACCCTCACCCTCACCCTCACCCTCACCCTCATCGACTCGCTGCATATCAGAGTGGGTTGACTATGTCCACAATGTGCCATGTGCGCTAACGAGGTCACCCAGTCGGTTGCACATGAGTTCAGCTCCAAAAGGAAGTGACCTGAGGGCCTGACAGATTGTGGACAGTACAGTAGCATCATGGATCTTAAAGAGGTTTGCACCATGAGAGGGTAGCTTAGGTGTGTTAAATCATTGTTTTATGAATTAAGCCTCAAGCGAGACAAAAGGCAAAACATTTATAGAAAAAAAACAACAAGGTGCATCAGTAATGCTGGCCCCTACTATAAACTATATATTTACAATAGCTGAACAAAAATGTTGTAAGTTCTACTACAACACTGATTCAGTTAGGCTCTGTAGTGAGTGGGGTAGTAGGCTAACTGGTAGGCTAACTTTCATCTCAGTGAGTAGTACACAAGGCCTTAGTCAGGTAAAGCTTACTGGGATAAGTGTGGCATGCAGGACAGAGCATGTACAGTAATAATGTTATATATCTCACTCACATCATGCCCACTTCCTTCCAGTCAGAAATTGCAATAGAATTAAAACAGGAAGCACAAATGAACTGCAAAATGTACTCTTCCACTTGTTTTATTAGTATTAGTATTATTATTATTATTATTATTATTATTATTATTATTAATAATACTACTACTACTATATGGCATGCTGAGTTATTTATTTATTTATTTATAGTAGAAGAACCTTCTACTTTATCTTTATCAGAGAGAAAGCATCCATGCTGTGGTTGCCTAGAGACACGGCTATGTTTTGCATTTGTATCAAATTCATTTGAGCCTGCCTGCACACTTATTCAGTGTACAAGGTACACAGCAATGGTCCATCCATCCATCCATCTTCAGCCGCTTGTCCGAGGTCGGGTTGCGGGGGCAGCAGCTCCAACTTCCCTTTCCCTAGCCACATTAGCCAGCTCTGGCTGGGGGATCCCAAGGCGTTCTCAGGCCAGTGTGGAGATATAATCTCTCCACCTTGTCCTGGGTCTTCCTCGAGGCCTCCTCCCAGTTGGACGTGCCTGGAACACCTCCCTAGGGAGGCGCCCAGGGGGCATCCTTAACCTACCTCAACTGGCTCCTTTCAACATGAAGGAGCAGCGGCTCTACTCCGAGTTCCTCTCAGATAGCCGAGCTTCTCACCCTATCTGTAATGGAGACGCCCGCCACCCTCCTGAGGAAAACCCACTTCTCTGTCTCTCTCACGTTGTTTCCTCTTTTATTCCTTTCTGAGTACACAGCATACTGTACATGTATGCACAGTGTACACACACAGACACACATGTATGCTCACAGCTATTCTTGCATGCGTAACAAAGCTGACCTAGTTTACTAACTACAGTAAGTGGGTTTCTCTGTTTTAGTAACCTGCGCTATGCCGCCGTCAGCCCCCAGCGCTGCCATTTGGGCGGAATCCATTTGGGCCTTCATGTGTTTGCACTATGGAGGGGAAAAGTTGTGCTCAATGAAGAAATAATCAGAGCATGTATGGCACTAAAACAGCTGTGTGTGTGTGTGTGTGTGTGTGTGTGTCTTTACGGCAGGCTCTAGATTTCATGGCAGACTGATTCACTACCGTGCGTCCCTCCTCTGTCAGAATGGAAGTTAGATGCTAGCGTTGCTGTTCGAGGCTTCAGTAGTTCATTGCTAGTGTTATGTGAATGGACCTGTGAGGAAACCAGAGCATGCCCTGAACCTGTGGGTCAGCTGACCCTCTGTGTTTTCTGAGTAAAAGATGGATGTATCTCATCCAACCAAGGTAATGGTCTATATGTCTAATACAGTATGTAAGACTGAGATGCTGTTGTATTCATATTTGGTTATGCCCACATGCTTTCATACACCATGTGCTGGAGGGCCGATCCGTCCAACATAAACATGATGAAAATATTTATTAGGCCTATATAAGACCTTTTGCCTTTTTAATATAGAGCTCTCAGTGTTTTGATGGCTGCTTTGTAGAATTAAATTAACTCTTCAGATTATTTTTTTGTAAAAAAGTATTGGTATTATGAAATATTGAGCTAACAGTGTGTGGGAGCTTGGGTCAAAAAGGCCATGGACATTCTTATTCCAGTGTCTTTTCTACTTTGCAATCATTTAGTTCAGATACTTGCTATCAGTTTGCCTGTGTAAACACTGTCTTAGCTAATTCATCTGTTTCCAATGTCTCCAATTATCCACATATTGTACACATCTAAAAGCTTTGTAGCTGTAATCTTTTCTCAGAGGTATTACATAAATTAGTTTTGTTTTTATTTGACAATCTTATAAAAACATTTCACAGAAAGCTGATGGAAATTTGCTATTTCATTATCAGCAGTTTTCAGTATCTTCAGCACTTTTAATATTCCTAGATCTGTGTGTGTGTGCCTGTGCATTTGTTTGTGTGTGTGTGTGTGTGTGTGTATGTGTGTGTGTGTGTGTGTGTGTGTGTGTGTGTGTGTGTGTGTGTGGACTCATCCGTAGTCCCAGGTAAAGGAATTCCTGATTCCTAAGCTAGCAGATGGTTGGCAGTGAGCTGGCACCAGCACGTCTGTGTTATCCCACCACCCACTGGATAGACTGCCAGCTCTGCTCTGTGCTTCCCTCTCAGGATTCACTCTGCACACACTGCATGCTGATAGGCATCTCACGCCGCACCTCCCTGTCGCTCCCAAACAAGCCTTGGCTTACATCGACATCTATACGAACTAGCCGGTCCACTACTTCCTGTTTTCCAGCCGATGCTATGCGACATTTCAGCGTTTCTCCCCGATAGGGAGATAAAATTGTCTCTATCTTGGAAAGGAAATGCTTTGGTCTGAAAACAAACAAGCTCAAAGTGCGAGGCTGCCTGCTGTGTCAGAGCAGATGTGACAGATAGACTGTGTCTTTGATACGCAGGCCAACCTGAGGAACTAACTAGGGTTTCTCAAGGCTCAGATACCATGCTATAATTCCTCATTCCCTTGTGCTTTACCTTCAAGCACAATCACTTAAATATGCTTTGATCCTTCCCTTGGGGCAGGCCATGGATATACATTACACACAAAATGTAAACAAGACCTTTCTTTTTGTGAATGGGAGAACACAAATGTGTATCATAGAATACTATTCTCTTACTATGACATTGTAGCCTTTATAACTGATGGGTGTCTTGTTGGATTGTCTTATCAGAGCCCTTGACCCTGCCATGCCTGGCCATCCATGTCTGTGAGACATCCACTCCTAGTCTCCACAGTGCCCGCTATACCACTGAACTTCTTACCCTATCCTCACCACTGGGTCCCTGCTCCTCCCAGAGGGTCCTGTTAAAGATACACAGGGGTCAGAGAAACAGTGACGGGCTTGCAGCTGCACAGCAGACGTATTCACTGTGGAATAGAGTACCTTCTAACACAGCATTGTCCTGCTTTACAGAGTTGTGTTTTGTTTTAGTTGACACCGTAGTGTGGAGTGTTGGAGCCAAACTATAAACAAAAGCAACATTTGCCATTAGGTTTACATTTTCTGATCTATTATGCTGCCTTTGTTTCTCTCTTTCTCTCTTTCATGCCCACACACAAGAACAGATATTATGTATTTTATTGCTCAATTGTTTGATTGAGCAGTTTGCCTGAAGGTCAGTTGTGATTAGATCTGTTGGTGCATGGGTTGACCCAGTTCCCATGGCTCAATGCGCTATATTCGTGCACTATTCCTATCTTTAATATGCGCTCCATTCCTCTGGTTTTGCGAATAGGATATTTGTGAACAACTGCATGTCAGCATGGTACATGCATTATATCCTCTCCAACTATTCATGAGATGTACGGAGGGCCTAGGAGCTCTATCAGACGAGGAGTAAAGAAGATTGTTAGCCACACTGTAATATTAAGTGTGCAAGCTTCAGAAGCCTCAAACACAAAACATGTTTTTAGTATAATGGTTACTTTTGACTACAAGGGGAATTAACAGACACAAATATAGGAATGTCTCTTTAAGGGGCAGTTGCTGTTGCTGTTTGTCATTTCTGCTATTTGTGATACTATTGTAAAAACCGGAATATGTCAGGCGCTGTAAAACATGCAATCAACAGAAATAGGAGTGGTATCCTAATCCTATATCAAAATAGCATTTTGGCCTTTGTGTTACTTGTTCTTCTAATGGACAACAGAGCAGCAAGAAACTGCTATAATTAAACCCATTCTCTTGGTCAGTACTGAGTTAAAGGCTGGTTTTTGTTCTTGAATAAATGATACAAAATGGCTATTATGGTGATTGGCTGTGGCCTGGTTGGCCTGCACAATAGCAGGATGTGGCTGTTCAGACAGGGAGAGAATGCTGGAAGAATGTGTTATGTCACTGGGGGTCAACAGTCCTGGTCTGGACTGAATGTCAGCTGGACTACTCGGTGGTCCCTGTCTTGTCAGCCAGCAGCTGATCTGGACAGGAAGAAGCATCATCCAGGCTGACTGAGCAGCACTGATACTGTCGCTGGATCATTGCAGTAAAAACACCAGAGGCTGCTATGCTTTATAATACATATACTTTGAAATACTGACAATAGACATAAGACATTAGAATGATTCAACAGTGCAATTATACAATTTCAAGATTAGTTAGAGAGTAGTTGTTAATATTAATATTACTATTAATATACAGTAATATGAATCATAATAATATGTATAGTAGATATTACATATTTATAGTTATACAGTAATGATTCATTCTTTATTATTTGAGCACTAATTGGCCATTGCGAAAGTGGGACCCAGCACCACACACATAATAATGGGGTTATGTGTATTCCCTGTCTAATCAAGTTCCTCAGATATATAACTCCAATCATACAGTAATGGCTTTATTTAAGAATAAAACGAGAAATAAACAATGACAAAAGAAATCAGGAACTTCACGTTGATTGGTAGAAAAACACTTATCTCAGCTATAGGAAACTTTAAAAAATAATACTATTAAAGCTTCCTTTTTTGCTTTTCTTTTATTTGCTTCTGCCCTTTCCTTTAGTGATGTTTTCCTCATGCTGTTGCCACCCCAGCATGCCCCACTTCACTGCAGGGGAGTTCATTCACGTTACTGGCCTCCCTCCGCTGCCCTGTGTTTGTACTATTGGATTTTGTTTTGAGCGTTCAAGTGTCTTAGCTTGAAGCACTGGGTGGCCTGCTTTCAAATTTAAGCTATTTATTTGTTTATTGATTTGAAACACAAGCCAGAGACGTAGCCGTGTGCGCACACGTGTGTATTTGCCCATGCCCTCTGAAAGTGCATACGCACTTGGATGTGGCATTTCCAATGTATTTCTAAGTCTGTGCAGCAGGGGAGAATTTAGGGTGAGACCTTTAGGGTCTGCGTTAACGGCAAATATGTCGGGGTGAGGGTAATGTGTGTGACGGCGACTCCCACGTCTCATGTAGCACTTTAAAATATTCGGAACAGACTGGGTCTGAACCGATAGGCTATCAGGGAGTAGCCTATGCTACTGCTCACACCACCGAGTGGGGGTTGTTTGATACGCATCCCCTGCATCCCCCAAAATCCTAAGCCTCTGTGTATTTGTGTGTCCCATCTAACAGACAAGTTCTCAAAATATAATGTTAGAGGGCTAAAAACTTTGGCTAAAAAGTATAAAAGAAAAAAAAAGTA
>JAODUG010013747.1:8889-21248 GCA_027564795.1 Aphredoderus sayanus | reverse complement strand
ACATATACAGCATTTATGCATACTACAGTACAACTGTTCAGTCAGTTACTCATGCATGTTTTCTGATTGGCAGGTGCAGTTTCAGAAGATCCAGCAGCTTCGTTTGTCTCAATCGCGGGCACAATACTATGGAGGGTCTCTGCCCAATGTGAATCAGATTGGCAATGCCAGTGCTGACTTTCAGGTAGGACTAATACACACACATCAGGGCTTACATGGCTATCATAAGGTTTTTACAACGTAAAACATTTTCACATTAATCTGTAACAGGTGAATGAAGGTGGTCACACTTCATGCTTTCCTTTCAACCTAAATGGGATAATTGTTAAACAGAACATGATTTCCTGGGAACCAAAGCTTACCATTCAAACTGGGTTTTGTCAAGACCATTGACATGCATCCACAACAAATCCTACCCTAGTGGCATATCCTAACTTTCAGTTTATAACACAGCACACAACACACCACTGCTCTGGACTTCTAGAAAGGAAAGATGCCTCTCTAGAGGATGTTGAATAATTCAGATGTTATTCTGGAAAAAGTAAAAGCATAAAAACAGAATTATAGATGAATTCACTCCCTTGCCTGCAATATCTTTCAACCTACCTTAAGAAGTGCGGTGTTCTGTGGAACCCAACAGTACTTCTCTGTAACACTGGCCCTATATCTGTGTCAGCTCTCTGAGGAGAGTGTGAGGCCAGGATATGGTGAAAGTACCCTTGTTGCCTCAAAGAATAGTCCTTTGAGGTAAAACCATTGATCAATCCACTGTAACTGTGTCGAGAAATCAATCTCAGTGTGGTGAAAAAAAGCTTCTCTAAGTTACAGGGTCTGTTTGTACTCTCTATTTGTAGTCTCCATTGTGGAAGAAAGCTCTACAAGCTAAATGGCTTCTAGATTCCCATTAATGATAATCTTTGATTAGCACTACAAGTAAAGAAGGAGACTTGTTTGTGTAAGGCTTTCACTGTATGCCACTGGAGCAAACGGAGAGAAAAGAAAAAATAGAATAATTTGTATAACCTGCTGCTCTGGCCTATCTTGGCACTGTTTGACTATTGCTCAGATTATAGTCTAGAAACCCTATTTGCTTCAGCTTTCACACAGTCACCCTGGATGTTGGACCAATTAGGAACTAGTGAGGTAGCTATGGGAAATGATGTTGAAGTAAAAAATGTGTGTAAAAACGATGCAAACAGTTGCAGCAATGCCAACTGGTTAAAATTAACCCAAAGCCATTAGGATGCAAAGACTGCAAACAATCCCCAATGGAGCGTGTCCATACCCTACTCACAAAATACATTTTGGGTCTGGCTACACCAGGCTAGCTCTGGCCTGCTTTCTTCACTCTGAGTTGTCCTTGTGACCTGTGATGTTGTACTGTATCTCTCCCCCTCGTTTCTTTTTAGGGGGGCTTCCCTTCCGGGCTGGACTCAGCTCGAGGTACACGGCACCATGGGCTGGTGGAGAGGGTCCACAGAGACAGAAACCGCATCAACTCCCCCCATCGCCGACCCATCGACAAGCATGGACGGCAAATATCCTGCCAAACCAGAAGCACACATACACAGTTTTAGAATTAGTTTATACCGGTTGTATGTTTTATGTATTATGGAGTTAGTCTAGAGCTATACTTTGTGATAATGTTAACCAATGTGGGCAGTGCAATTATAGCCTCGTGAGACCATCCTGATCTTGCAAACTTCTGTTTGAAGAGTCAGTCTGGAGAGGCAAGCAATCCTTTCAATTCTGTCCAGTAAATCTAGTGTGTGACCAATCAGCATTGTACTGGTAGTTACGGACGTGGCTTAGGTGTGACGACGGGGAAAGTGACTTGAAAACAACAATGGAGGTTCCTACAGATAGAGATGGTAAATCCAATCACCTGCCCAGTATTTTTGAGTGCCTGCCTTGCCCTTTTCTAAAGAGTTTCAATGGACGGCTCCCCAGATGGTTGTTGTTCTATAGTACTATATATGATTGTGTGTGTGTGTAACAACAATCTGGCATGTAAGGTTAGTGTAGTGGCCAGGCACTGAATTTTGACACTATGATAATATACCACGTGATACAAGTTGTATGTTTTTATATGAATATTTTATAGAGATTGACGATGCGAAGCTCTTTCAAGCAAACTACTGTACTCTTATGAGAGGGAGAGGGTTTAATCCCCCAGACTTGGCCTGCCTAAACATCTTTAAGCAAAATACCTAACCTTTCAGTAACTTGTAATACTTAGCAATACATTACACATAAAGTGCCAGTGCATACTTTCCAGAACTACACATACTGTACCTTGTAGTACTTTGTTGCATGTACGAGTGAAATCACTGTTAATTCTTTTTGGGTAAAAACATCCTCTAAACTGTAAACTTAAACTTACTTGACTGTAATCATCGTGCAAGTGAAACAGGGAACAGTGGATTATGATGGTCCAATTTTATGTCATCCTTATCCTGTAAACCACCCAGTTAGGTTTTAAGTGTGTTAAATTGAAAGCCTTTAATATCCCCTGACAGACGAGCCATTGATAGTAACCCATATTTTCACATGATTTAACAAAACTAAGCATGGCACTCAAGCAGGGACGAGCATTCCAGTGTTTGAACACATGGTCAGGCAGAAGGATTAGTTGACAATTTTCAGCCAAAACGGTACGGTAGCTAAGAATGCAGTGAGGAGGCCTTCTTATCTTTGGGCACAACTGAAACAAATGGTTCATTGCATGTGTAAAGCAGATGTGCAAACTACCGAATCTCTATGTAACATGACTTATTCTCTGTAATGCCATAGTGTGTGATGCTAACATGTTGTTGAAGGCTTCCACATTACAGCAACAACACATAGGCAAGTGAAGGGCAGGGCTGTTTGTAACCCAGTAAGATCTAAATGTTGTACTTGCTGTTGAAATTTAGGTTCTTCAAGATGCAAATAAAAACCAAGAAATATTACCAAATTTGGCAAGATAAGATGTTCATGCTTGAAAAAATTATGTCTGAAATAACATTAAGTGTGGGGGTGTTTTTATATCTAGCTGTCTCTCTTTCTATGGCTACACAAATCTATTTATACTAGTATCATGTAGCCACGGTATAAGTGCATTAGCATGCATGCATGTGTACATCACTTAAAGATTTGGTTCTGGAGAAAAAGATTCATAATATAATAAAGAGGGCATGAACTAAAATGAAGATTTCTTAATATACCAGACATAAAAAAAGACCAAAATGATCTGTATAAATAACCATTGACTCTCGTTTATGATAGCCAGTCATTTCAAGAGTGGTTCTCGCTGTCCTCACATCTATGAACATTTAGTGACATTGATTTTATGTCTTTCAAATGCAAAGGCTATCAATGTGGAATCAAATGAAGTTACGTATTATAGATCCACTAAGCATAGCATTACTCAGTGGATTCAGTGGAGAGCTGGCACAGGGCCAATCCAGGCATCAGACCTCAACCAGGAGACATTGAATGCTTGCATAGCACAGAGCTCCTTATGTGCTTCTGTCTGGCCCCTGTGCGAGCAATGCACAGGGGCCAGTTGCCAACCACCCTTTTAAGACGATGTCATTTAGACATTAATCTGATTATTATCACATTGCTAAAAAAAATGTTGTACCACTTTATAACTTTATAAAATGAAGGACTTTGCTATATTACTGTATAGTTTACACACTTTGGATCAGAACATTTGTCAGTACCAATCTCCTAAGGAAGTCTGCCCAAAGTGACTTGGCACATTCCTTTGCCATGTATGCATGTTATGTATAGATAGACGTTAAGGAGGGCGTCAACATGGATCACTGTTGAAGGAAAGGAAGTCTCCATTGTGTTGTTTGTCATTACAGTTTGGCCTGGTTTTGACTCTTGCTGACCTGGGCAAATTTGAAGTGAACACGTCAAATGTTAGCAGAGGAAATTAGTAGCCCAGACATTGGTCACCCTGTTGTTTAACAAATTTCCTTTCTGGAGAATTTCTGCTCATTATGCATAAGTAAGTCGTGTGTAATAACCGTTTGTGCGTGTGTTGTGTAGTTAAATTATTTAATACTGAATCTACAGTATAGTAGCTGTTCACCATATGTCCCTCGCAGCATAAGCTTGTTTTTTCCCCAAATTAGCCCAGCAAGATCTGTCACCTACAGCCTGATGGAAGCAGTCTGTTCAGTCAGATATTAAATTTGTTATCTCTCATTTTGGCAGATCAGTGAATCATTATTATTAGAGAGAACTATTCATGGGATGTTGAATTTTCATGCGTTAATGATCATGTGAATTTACAAGAATGCTCATCAATTCTACATTCTATGTAGACTTTGTTAGTGAACAAACATTAAACAAATCCAGTCTTTAAAGGTGAGGTAAGCAATGCTGGAGAAAGACTTAAGATATGTCAACTCTGTCAAAACAAAAGGACCTCTCCCTTCTATGCCATAGGGTGCTCCTTCAGAATCTCCACCCCCAACATTGTACACACATGACCAAGGCTGGGATAGTGTTGTTTGGTGTGGTCTGCACCACCACTTTGTTTGTGTTCCTTTTTAGAGCTAGGGCTGTGTAGGATAAGCTTGGGTTGGGTGTTTCCTTTGAATTAGCTGTACTGTATGTGTGGCAGTGGTTACCTTGACCGTTAATATGATTAAGGATAGTATTGTTGCTAAAGGATAGTATTGTTGCAATGCTGCACATACCAATGAAATATACCTGTTGGACAGGATGGTTCCATTTGTGGCGCCTATTAAGAAAACTACACTCCTGGCTCTGTTGGCTGTGTATTCAAAAAGCTAATCCGTTCACTTATCCATTTGGTAATAAGAAATGGATCCCATTATCTTTCTTATCCGGTTGACAGTTTTTCAGTAATGATGCATACAGTACTGTACAGTTAAATTGTGGTTTGCAGCCATAGGTTGACTTTTTTCTTTTTTTTTTCTTTTCTGTATTTGTGATATTTTCATTCTGACATGCCCCAAGACAACTTTCCAAATATGACATTGCTAGCAGCTTCCACATTGGACCTTGACTTGCAAGCATTCAAAGGCAGATTTTTGGCAAGACAGAACAGCCACAAAGTTCTGCCCTTACTGAGACAATGCCAGGAACTCTGCATAGGCGCACTGTATGAAACCATAATGCTGTCATTGTTTCACACAACTCTGAACAAAGCAGTTCTATGTTTTATTATCTACTGCACTGGAGGTTTTGATGAGAACATGTGCTTGCATTTTGGATTCTTAGATGTTTAGCCCACGGCCAGGGTGTTTCTTAGCTTGCATTTGAAATGTTTATTAGACATTGAACAATCTGCTTATCAATATTATAGTTACGTAGGTAAATGTACCTTCTTTAAATATAGTAGCATTCCCTGTTTTGCGCCCTCCATTTTGTTGGGTGCTATCTAATTCTTTCATTACCATTCATTGCTGATTTGTTTTTTATAAATATATTTGGAAACTTTATATATTTTTATGTTGTTTATGAATCCAGAGCAAAGTAATTATCTGATTTAAAATGCACATTGTATTCTCACGCATGCTTTGAGTGTTTCTACGATTGGTTTCCTTAACTGAGATCCACATGGAGAGCTCGCCCTATGGAGCTGTCTACCTTTCTCCACCTCCGGACAACAACTGGAGAAGGTGAGTGGTCAAACATAGCGCTCATTGCATTTTCTTTGCTGTTTTCTGACTACTGTGGATTATTCTACAACTGCAACTTTACTCTTTCCTCTTGTGCCCCCATGTTGAGAACCAAGGACCAGCTTTCTTGATCAAACAAAAAATAAATGCATGCCCTTGCTGGATAAACAGCATTTGGTGGTAGGAGATATTTGCATATGCTTTGTGTCTGCAGAATTTATTGAAGTGTTGCTGTGCTATTCCCAGGAAAGGTGTCCTTCCTCTTTCCTGTCCCCTATCACTTACTCTGCCCACAGCACAACCATATAAAAACCGGCTCTCAAAACTCTGAAACCGGCTCTGAAAACAAAACATTTCTTCTTTGTATTCATTGTCTTTGTGGCAAACAAAGACAATAAACTCCCCCCCCAGTTCAGGCATTTGGTTGTACAGTACCTACTTGGTGCATTCTGTGTAGCTAATTAGAACCTGGCTTTTTCCTTTGTGTTAACAACTGAGTGAATTACAGCCGTGCCATAAAATGTTCTGCCAAGCCCCTCTCCAGCTTGTTCTCTCTTACTGTTGTGCTGTGTTTTTTTTTTTTTTTTTTTTTTTACTTAAATGCTAGTTGGGCTGGCTAGCTGCCAGCCTGACTCTGTCTCCTTTCACCCACGGCAGTGCTTTGGAGTCGAAGGAAAGGCACAGCCAATCGCCAGCCTCTCTTTACTGTAGAGTGTGCTGTGGCAGCTTGTAGCAGTGAGAGAGGTCCACGCCCTCCCGTCATTTGTTGATAGCACAGAACTGGTTGGCTGACAAAGCAAACACACTTCAGTGCTTAGAGTGGGGGTGTGCTGTAGGCCTGCCATAAGGCCAGACCAACAGAACTCAAACTTCCACTTTGCAATTAAGCCGCTTTTTATAATAATCCAGACATTCCAGATTAAGTTCTATTTCTGTGAGTGCTGTGTGTATGTGGCTGTAGTGTTTTCCCCCTTTCTTTCCTCTTAATTTCAACCTTTTCTTTTCTAGTCATGTTATATCCTTTCATTCACGCAGTGTGAACGGAACACTTCGACTTTACCGCACATTTCAACTCTCTGGTTTTCGCTCACTCTCTCTGGCATCGGCTGTGCCATGTCTCTGCAGGCCAAGCTTAGCCTCCTGCTCCAACCTACAGCAGATTGTTGTCACAGTGTGTAACCGAGATATGCTTCCCCCTCAGCCATGGAGTTTTGGCCCTCTGACTGTGTTGCAGGCAGTGATATTCAAGTTCTCCCTTTGAGCTGGCTCACAATCACTCGCAAGGCGACAACTTGGAGAAATTCCAAACCATCTGCTATGATGCTTTATTTTACTTGTCATTGGGATCTCTGTTATTGTGTTAATCTGTTATTGCGTTGATTTAAAAGAAGTATTACCTTGAGGGAGACTAGAACTGCATCTTGAATGTTCTTGCTTGATATCTACATTTTCTCAAGCGGCTTTAGTCCAAAGACCTGTTCCTGCATATTGTTAGTAGTATTTTATTTCTAGAAAACATTTTAGAGGTTTAGAGAGAGATTTAGACTGAAGCTAACAATTTAATATAAACTTTCAAAGAAAGTTGAATGTTTTGTGTAATCTAAACTGATCTATAAAGATCTAAACTGTGACCCTAGTCCCTTAGTCCATGTGTATTCGCTGAGATCTACCTCCTCAGAATGTTTGTGTGTTCACAAACATTTGCAGTGAACTCAAAGCAAACAGACAGCTATTTGAAAATTAATATTCTAGGCCCTTCTAGCAAGTTAGCATTAAATGTTAATATTGTCATTAAATAACACCTAGGAGACACTGCGGACACTGCTCATGGTTTGCTGAATTTCAGTGTTTCTACCAGACCAATTCTTTTGTGGAAAGAATCAATACTTAAAGAGGTCAGATTTAACTTCTTAAAATGGTAACCCTAACCCTAGAAACCAATAAAATTGTCAAATAGAGTTAAGATTATTTGGTATGGCAATTGGAAGGTTTTCTCCTACTCTTTCTCAGTGGAAAGCAGGGTGGGAAATGTTTCCAACGACGACCACATCTGCACTCCATTACAACTAGTAAGCCTTGGACAAGAGCCACAGATCCCCTTAACCCTGTTATTGCTTTTGATCCACACAAGACTACCACCTAGATCCACCTAGTCTAGTCTTCACATAGTCTTCACCTAGATGATTCTATAAAGTGTTCTTTATGACATATAGAGCTGTTGTGCCATGGAAGAACTAACTATGTTGAATTTGCTACTGATTTTTGTCCCAGTCAATCTTGTATCTTTGTTGAAACAAGTTTCTCAGCCTCTGGCAGATCAATGTTCTGGGAGCCAGTTGGTCAGTGCTTTGGGATTGTCAAGCATGACAGAAATGCTGGGGAACTAGGCTTGTTCACACAGCCTATAACCTTTCCATGGCCTGCAGTCTGGCCAGCAGATTTTATCATCTGTCCTTGCTGATGATGTGAGTGTTTTTGTTTTCTGTTTGGGAAAATAATTTTTGCTATTGTTTATGGTTTGCTCTCTTTCCTGTACTAAATCGAGGAGTGTTTTCTCTCAATGCCACCCTGTGGTGACCACCTCTACTGCTTGGAGTCTCCGTGGTCTGGGCCTCATTCCCAGGTTGGGAGGCTCGAGCCCTGGCTAGAGCCATGGCTGTGTCCCTTTGGAAACCAGCTGCATCAGGGTCGCATCAGGGTCACATCCCTCATCGAAATCCCACGCCCTGTTTGCCTTTCACTTACCCATCTCTGGGCGCCCTCCTTGTCCAGTACCAGCATCTCTAGGGAGTGGGTCTCAGATCTTAAGATCCCCAGAGTCATGAGTGGCCAAAGGCTATCCTGAATTCTGGAGCTTTTTTTCCCTTTTATTTTTTGGTGATGTGGCTCTGACTTTAGATTGCTTTTAAGCCATAACCTCACTTGTAGGATTGTATCTAAGTCTCGCAGGCAGTGTGCAAGCACACCTTGACTAACATTACTTCTGCTCCACATCAGCTAAATCTTGCACATGAGGTAGACACTTCTTTTTCCAACTGTAGTCAATTATGTCCATCTTGCATGTAGACAGTGCAGTAGACACATTTTGCTTGATTTCTACCCCCGCCACACTATAACTTGCTTGCATGAATTGAGCTCAGTAGTGACCACCCACTTTTTTTTTCTTTTTTTTTTTTTATTCTATTTTTTTATAACCGCTCCAGTTCCGGAAGTGAATTTCCCATACATTTATTACGTTGATGTTTCAGAAAATCCTTATGTAAAGAGATTAAGCGTGAAGCAAAGCCAACCAACTACGAGATGAATTGTGAGCATAAAACATTTGATTCAGAGCAAAAGAAAAATCTAAGGCAAGGCAAATAAAGACAAAGATACTAGACTGTGTACGTTATTATTTTTAGACTGAAGGACGTACTCATCCCATATACCATTGCGAATTCCAGATGGTGTACCGTTTATCATTTCTTTTTTGTTTATATTACACCATTCTAAAAGTATACTACAATAGTTTTTATATTTACACAAACGATCAGTTCAATACAGCAGGAACTCATTAACCGACATGACATTTGCGTGTTTAAAAATTTCTATGCTAACAATGAGCACTTTAGGATTGTGGGTATTGCAGTACTTTATTGTGACATTGAAGAAAAAAACATATTTTTCTTAAAAGAAGATTAATATCATGCTGACGTGTATTCTACAGCAGCAGAACATTTCACAATCTCGTCATCAAGTCTATGTCATTTTTTATGTGCCAGCTGTATCACAGATATGGTCATCACCATTACCAATGTTGTTGCATTTGTAGGCGTGTCTGAAAATGGAAAGTGTAGTCACTACTACATTGAAGTCTAGTTCAAGATGCAGGTTTTAGTGTCTGACATTTACAGTAGTTTAGTGTGCTCTTAGCTAGACAGTGGTTCTGTTAGGAAGAGCATAGACCTCTTTTGCCAAAGGATCTAGTGCTCCGTGGAGAGCTGATCCCATTGTGTTGTACCATTTATATCCCCAAGCCCCTGCCTAAAATAATCTAAGATTCCTAAACTAAATTACAGTAAACCAGGCTTTACAGTTTTATAACAGTCTTGTTCTGCAGTCATCCTTCTATCAGTGACCCTTTAAATGTACTTGTACTATTCCTTCTGTGTGGTCTGTCTTGTATTATTCTATTTTTTTTTTTTGGGTCCATTTTATTTGCTTTCCTTCCTCAATTTCTTTTCCCGCCATTATGCGAGAGTTTAACGTTTTCTAGAGAGATCCTGATTTTTGCAAAACAGACGCAACAGACACTCTTTGATACACACACAGTGTTTTGTCTTCATGAACTCCAGGGCAGCGGTGTCTTCAGCAGCCAGCTGTCATTTCAGTGTCTCCCATCGACTAAATGTGTCTGCAATGCTTATCCTCTGTCTCTCAATCTGTATGTCTCTCTATCTTTAAAGGGAACAGCAGCCGTGGACGGAGGAAAAACGCCCTGGGTTTAGATTATTATCACAACTTAACAGGTGATCCATGACCTCTCTGTTCAATCCATCGTTCTTGCTTGCATTCCCCCTCTGTTAATATCCTGCTGACTCTTGCATAGACAGAACAACCATGCTGCTGTTCCTCTCTGCGATCTCCCACTGTACAGTACATCATTTCCTGGTTTATATCCATTTGTAAAGCCCTCTAAATCTCCCTCTTATTCTTAACATCACAATAATCCTTTCATCTCTTCAGATGCAGGGTCACAGTGTCTGAACTCAACTATTGCAGTTGCTTATCTGAATTTCTGTCCGTCTTGCTCTTCCGTTAACATTAATCAATAGTTTCCTTCTCACTAACCCAGCTTAAGGAATACAACCATGGTACCTTCTTTGCAGCTAACTTCCAAGCGATATGATTCCTTTTCAATGTGTTTCTTTCTCCAAGCACTGCAGCTATGGAACTGCCTATTATCGGTAATTTGTGTTTTGCAACCCCATACTGTGTGGTAACTGTGTGTCGCTAATTTAACTTGATCATAGAGGGTCTAAAATATAATTGAGCTCCTTACAGTGTGTAAACATGAGCATATAAAGATGTAGATAAAAAAAATGTGACAAATTTAGTCAGGAAATAGCACCTGATCTAAACCCAAGTATGAACTAAAACCACTAGCGTGGGGGTCAGAGTTGGCGGAGACATTAATGTGCTGCATGGGAAAAGAGGACTACTTGCACAGTGAAGCATAAACTGGATCCTTGAGCATTAATGGAGGGCACTAGAGAAAACCCTCAACTCGAGTGAAATTGGACTACGGGTGTGTGTGGGTGGGTGGGCCCAAGCCTATTTGAGTGTTCTTTAGGCAAGAGTGAACCAGTGTACTACTGAGTCCTTGATTAATTTTCTTTTAAAGATGGTTTACATATTATTTAACACATGTATATAGCTGCAGACTATTTTCTATGTAATGATATAGTGGAGTAATTGCATCCCGAGCAGAGTGACCTCACATTTTCTCTGTGTGTGTTTTAATCTGATATCCTCTGTTTTGTGTTTACATAGCCGGACAGGCCACATGTGCATGTTAGTGCTTGTGTGTGTGGCACATGGAGCATTTATTTTGGACTGAGATGCTGGTGCATTTAGTGTGTCATCTAGTGTCAGAAAGTCAGTCACTTTAATATATAATTATTGTATTCAACTGTATAGTCGACCAAAGGTAAGGCAGCTTTGTTCTGGTTTAAAATCCTGAGAGGGGTTTCGGTTTACCGGCTGCTTGGGGTCATATATCACATGATCGGCTATTTTTTGGTAGATCCAACTTCAATTGAGTCAACACTCACCGTCAGCAACAGAGAAAAGTGCTTGCTTATTTGTATAGTGGCATGACACAATCTCCTGAATCTATGAATTAAACCGTTCCATTTAAAATGGAAAGCAGCTTTAAAGCCTCTATGATTGCAATGCTCTGGAAGACCATTTGTTGAAAGAAAATCACATTGATTACACAATACACATATTTATATATAATTTGAGAAGTATATCTTTCAGGGATTCTACTGTAGCATATCATATGTACTGTATGAAAACAAATGGAATTTCTAGGATCGTGCTGTATCATGTCGTTCTGTTGTCTACTGTATATTTGCAGTATTTCCCAAGTGCTCTGACAGAGAGTAACTGACTTCTAAGGAGCCTATCTAAACCATAATGGGATCGTTTTTTTGTTACAGATTGTACAGTACAATATCTATATTTAGCTTGTAATTGATTGTTCGGAGGAAACTAACTTTAGTTCAGAAAGAAAATATTGTATATATTCATATATATTAATTTGTAAATATCCATGAAAGCTTTCTAAGTAGTTTAAAATATAATTGTATATGTAGCTTGATTTGTGACTAAGGTAAATTATCAGTATCTTGTTTTTCATATTTTTCCCTCTGCTGTAAAGAGTAACATAATTAGTATTCTAAAATATAAGCCCACTCCAGAATAATTTCAGATTCACCCTGCAGGTAAATGTATCTTGCATGTGGGCAGAAAGCAGGGCCACATCGACTTCTGACCTCCAGGCCTGGAGGAATCCCAGTGCCTCTGTAACACTTGACATAGCCTCCTTTTTTATTTATTTATTTCTACTAGTATTCTCTTCTGTCCGCTTGCCCCACAGAACCAACTCGGACTCAGCACTACACACCAGCGCAATGAACCAAAACCCCCAGGACCCCTTTGGCTTGAACC
>JAODUG010013736.1:0-24104 GCA_027564795.1 Aphredoderus sayanus | reverse complement strand
GTTAAGGCACTCTCTCACAGTGTCCAAAGCCTCACAAAGATGATCACCAGTGAAGACATAGCAGAGATAAGCGTATGTACAAACTGTCGACTTCATGATCAGATGTGAACTAAAGGTTGCAGCTCTTAATCTAAACACCCGCATTCAAACACACAAATATAAAAAGTCTGAACTGATCTTTTTAAAAGAGAGAGACAGGTAAGATCTTCAAAAAGTCCCCACCCACACACCTCCAACATCCAGGGCTCCCTCATTTTGTGATGTTTTTCAGAAATCATTCTTTGTTCACAGCTGTGGTCAGCACTTTATGTTGTGTTATTCCTTTATCTGAAATGGATCTGCATGCAACCAGCATTTTGCAGTCCATAGCTGTGAATAGACTGTAGTGTTCATTGTTATCTGTTCCTCTGTAGATGTACCTGACTGAGTATGGCTCCCCAATGGCTTTGAACCACATCCAGGTGTCAGTCCCCTTCTGATGCCTGGTACTGTTGTTTGGACCGAGAGCATCAGTGATGGGAACATCAGCCTGAATATGCACACTGTCAATTTATGCAATGCAGTACAAAATAAATATCTACCTTCTCATCCCATTCTGCCACAGAATATCGCTAATTTCCAGCTGTCAGGAAATACTGGATATTGGTGCTTTGCAAGAAATATTTATATTCTAATCTGTCAACATTTAATTTTATTCAGTTATTTCCTATAACAGTTGACCAGGAAACTGGAAGTTAAAATGTTCTAGGATGAATTAAAATGGTCCAACTATACGTTTTTAGATAAGATGTGGCAATAGTATAGCTTGGCTGTGTTAAAGCATTAATGAATGCTTATTCCTGTTCCATTATTGTAAAGTGTTCCCTTAAACACTAATGTTATCATGACAGTGAGAAAATAAGACAGAGAGAAGCAATTAGTCATGAAGCCTGGTTACTTAGTGGCAAGAAATGTTGTCCAGTTTTACTAAAGTATGAGCAAGACTGCATTTCCATTCAATTAAAACAAAACGTATGAGGATGTTTAAATAAAGGAATCATTGTTTTCTTGAGGGCCAACTGTAACAGAATTGACATGCCTCAGTGGTTTTTTTCGGGGAAAAAGACAGTGTTGATATGAAACAAGATGACTTGCTTGATGACTTTCTTGGTATGATACGGGTAACAAATGAACTAACATGTACAATAGGTCTGACACACGTTCTGAATGGTCAACAAAATATTCAAGCAAATTCTGCACTTTTTGCATGTTCAGATAAACACAAAATGAGACTGAATCCTCAACACTCTTTAAACCATAACAAAGACTATGACTAAAAAGCTCCCACTTCTCTGAAACCTGTTTGTTTTCCAACCTCTATAGTTACTTGACTTCTGATTTGTTTACAGATGCAACTCACTATGAGACAATGTTTAACAATTTCCAAGATGTTATTGTCTGTTACAAGCCTGCAGTATTTTCCCATAACACCCTACTGGAGATGCTCAACACTGATGTCTCTGAGCCATCTGATACCGCATTTTACCTTGTAGCTTACCTCCCCATCTCTTGCTTGTAATTTTGTTCCCACTTTGTTCTCTCCCATTGCTTGATTGTACTGTGTTACACGGATACAGTAAACCATTGTGAATTTACAATATGTATCTTGAATGAAGTCAGAAAGAGTGAAGACTGATATGACTCTTTAACACCTTTAAGGTATAATGTATAAGCATTTTACATCCTCCCACAAACATGTCCGCTGTCCACATATCCATATGTAATACCTGAACAGATTTGGTGTTTTGTTTGGAATTGCAATAAATCCCTTTATTTAGAATGAGGACTGACACTGAACATAAGCTGTGCACCAGTTCCATATGAGTGCACACTATGGGACAAAGCACATGCATGCACATGCTCACTGGCATGTCCATACACGCTTTTGCACATAACCCCTTGTGGCGAAAAATTACACGAGTCAAATACTGTACATATTGATAAGATTTGGTTTTCTTTCCAAAACATATTACAATGATTTCCTAGCATTGTTGTTTCCACCATTGAGTTCCTGGAAGGATTTGAATTAAAAGAAATCTCTTAAGCAAATGGATTCTCAACAAGATCTTCTCCTATTGCCCTGATAAGCTATGCCCTCGCTCAAAGCCCAGTAAACAATACTTTTGGAGGTTTTCTTCTTTTCACACAGGTAATGTGTGATCAGGGTGAGCCAGGTCTCATTCAGGATCATTAGTTCCTCTTTGTTCGTAATCTCTACATTATGGAGCAATTTTAACTATTTTATATATATATATATATATATACACATAGTATAAACATAATCAAAATACATACTTTATATATTATATCACCTCCTATTTTCTTGCTCTGACATGATTAATTATCATGTCAGAGCATATTTCATCACAGTTGATAACTTCAACATGGATTTTGTTTTGTGTGGATGTTATTGTTTTTTGTATTTCAAACACTTCTGTACAGTATCTTCACTTGTAGAACAGGATAACACAATGTTGCATGTTAACTCTAATGGCGGTGGCAATAGTCCAATGCTGACTGCATAGACATTTTTAAAGTGCTCATTGATATTCAAGAACTACCAAAAGAAGTCACTAGCATGTCCATTGCCTTATTAATAAAGCATCCTTCAGTTCCGTGTCAAGTGTCACACCTTATAAGTAGAAACGTACTTAGAAACAAGACTCTTCCAATCCCTCACCTGGGTTTTTGCTCATCTGCCACTAAGTTATGCATTGTTGAGCTCCAAAGCTCTCCTTGCAAGTGTATCGTTAAACAAAGAGGCGTCTTTTGACACCAAACAAATACAGAGTGCAGCCGTGTGACTACTGAACCAAAGACTTGAGTCTCCCACTAAACCTGTTTGGACGGTGAGGTATTGCATTCACTGGCACCTGACCAGAACCTGGCTCTCCGCCGACTAATGTTCCTCGCGGTCCCACAGCAAGACACACACAACGGTGTCACACATTAGCGCACGTCGCAACCGCCGCGCACACTCTGCCCGGCGCATACATTTAAGGCCACCAGGAAGTAAGCATTAAATGTGTTGATGCAGATGGAGCACACATGATTGATCATGGCCGCACGCCCACATGCACACAAGACACACACGCACACGCACGCACACACACGCACACACACACACGCCACCCATGAACCTAATCCTTATAAGAGCAAACTTTGGCATCTTTGGGCTGCCATTGTTTGCTTGCACTGAGGCATTGCCGGGCTAAGTAAGGGACCCTGATGGATGCCTGTTTGGCTCAGACCACCAGTACAGAGGTGTGAGAGTCAGAGGAAAAGGCAGATAGTGGAGGAATATAGGATGGCAGACTAGCAGATGCAAGAGATAGCAGGATGTATAGAGGCAGAGAATTGGGGGAAGTTATTGTTGGGTGTATTAACGTGCACAGGTGTGTGCATGAGTGCAATATGGCCGCGTATAAGTAATTTAGAGGACTTTTGTTAAAACATCAAATTTTAAACTGTTTCTACAAAAGTGATCACTTTGCTGGCAGTATGTATTCTACACGTGTCTCAATTTTCTTCTTGTAGAATTTCAATTAAGTTTAATTCAACTTTTAATCCAAAATGTTATTATAATCTTAAATTATTGTTTTCTGCCAAATGGAGTAGTGATTTTGTAGGTTTGTTAGAGGAATGTCTTTAAGAAAATTGGATGTCATTGGTGGAAAACACTGACTGACTTTCATTTAGTAAGGGTTAAGAAAGCTACTGTACAGTCGTGGGTTTAACAAAAGTTCATAGGGAATTGTATCTATCAGCTCAGTGGACTGTGCAGAACTACCGGAGATATTTTGAATGGGGCTACACTCTGAACATTACCTGAACATACCTTCTTAACAGTTCAATGTCACGACTTCATGCTTAGGTCAAATAAACTCACAGCTAACAACACAACTGACTTGATTCCCATTATTGGGTGGCCTCTTCAGAAGGCTGAAGTGGAGCCTAATTATTGACACTCAAATGACAAGGACATGATAGCAAAGCATTTGATGAGAAAGAAAACACTTGAAAACAAGCATTCTCGGTGTGATGATTGAGGATGTATTTGGGGGAAACATGAGCCCATTTTGGAACAATACTGCGGCCACAATTCTTGACACAGCAGCGGAATGCTTCCATGTAAAACGCTTCTGTCATGTCATGACAATATCTGAATAGATGTGGGTCAATTTCATTTAGCTACAGTAAAAGCACAGTGGGTGAAAGGACGCAAATCTGGATGTCCGTGCATTTATCTCTTGCTGAGGCAAGAGATAAATGCACGGATAAAGAAAGTTGCACTAGTCCTGCTGATATCAACATATCTCTAGTCTACACCTTAGACTAGAGATAGGTTTTTTTGAACACTTCTATAAAAAAGTGTTAATCTATGATAAGGAATTAAATCAGCCACCTCTCTAACTTTCTCTTCCACTATCCTCTGCTGTCATCCTATCCTTCTCTACAGCGGCCAACCGACAGGGACATAATCTGGTTTTGACAGATTTGTGAGACGATTAGCAGCCACCTTGCATCAGATAAGGAGCCGGGCTGATAAAGCTCTGCCCTAAGAAGCACAGAGCCATGATGAAACACCATGTCTGACATGAGCAGATCTGTTATGGAGGCAAAATGAACACAATGTCTGTTCATATCTACTTTATATTTATCTTCAATGGTTTCCTCAATCTATTAGATTTGTGCATTTCTGCACAAAAATAATATTAATTTTTTAACACTTTACTCCAAAGCCACGTTTGCAGTTGAGGAAGACAATAGCTATAATGATAATGGTCTGTGCAATGTTAATACAATTCAAATACACGTTTTGCAAATGCAATAACATTTTAAGATCCAAGTCGGTTTTACATGAAGCTACAATGCTGACAATACATTTTACTAATTGAGTTCCCTTTGTATTGCAAGGGATATAAGATAACATTCTACATTTTCACACCAGGAAATGTGTAGTATTTTGTAACAGGTTAACACCTTTAGACAAACAGAATCTGCTTCCTGCAAGCTTAAAAATATTGGCCAATGTAAAGTAAAAGAACGCTGGGTGCTCAGGAGCCGCTTGCCATCACTCGCAAGTCTATAACTCAAATTCCACCTTACAATGGATGGAGTGATAAAAGCTAATGGGACATCGCCAACGTTTATTTCTTGGCACAAGAGCGAATGTTGACGGTTGCATCTGAGATTATCTCTGCGGCAGTCCTAGTTATCGTACCTCTACCAGCTTCATAACGACCCAATAATCCTGGAACATCTTCATGCAAATAGCAGATCCGCTTTCCTCCCCCCAAGCTGTACAAACTCTTATCTGTTTGTACGACGGATAGCAATGCAGAATTCTCATCCGTGTGTCTTTTAAAATATGTAATCGTGTGTTCCAAATTGCTAGTGAATTTCTGTTCAGCCTGTGCGTACATGCGTTTGCGTGTGGCTGCGTGAATGCGTTCACGAACACGGTGGGTACCCACAGTAGCTGGTAGGTATGCTGCTGATAAGATCCATGCCCTAGGGAATGATGGAGTCAGCAGCCATGCAAGGAGGAGTATATAGAGAGGACGCACATGTGGAATGAAAACGGAGGCAATATGAAGAAACTGGAAAATAATGGTTGAGGTTGGCACAAAAGCACAGTAGGCTACCTATCAGTATCAACGTTTTAGATCGAACCAATCGTCATTTATTTGGTATAATATAAACAGTATTTAAAGCATGACTAAGCCTAATACATTTTAAAGGTCCATTATTAAGAGTGTTTTATATCAAGGAAACCAGTTCTTGGAGTGAAAACGCGTGGAGTTGATACAGCTGTAACTTCGTAGGAACACATGGCAACGTGCTGTGATGGATACGACCCAATTGTGCTGTATGTTCAAACAGTTTAAAACATTTTTAACACATAGGCCAATTAAAAATGTTATATAGTCAATATATTACATGATTACATATCAAGTAACATTTTAGATGGAAACACTATCCCCGTGAAGGCATTCAGTTGTCACACCACCACACATTGATAATGGAGATATACTGTAGACCTACTGTACACAATAAACCAAAGTATCGAAACCAATGTATAAAAGATCTTCTGATATTATATTCGCTATAGAGCTGGTTACGATGGTAATCATTTTTTTTATTTTACCATTATTTTACCCAGAGTACAGTACCTGCTGAACACAATCTCTCTTTTCAGCAACAGGTAGCAGGTAGACTGCAATGTATAGTAGACTAACTAATTGCATACTTTAGCCTTCCCTGTGAGATAAAGTTATGAGTATCATTATCTCAGTAATAGGCCACAAGAGAGTTGAAGCTTTTATCCATAACAGACCTTTTTAATCCCCCATTTAGTATTCAAGGGGTAAACCCACAGAAGTCTTTTAAAAAAAAATATTCTCTTAAATTTGAATCCAATATATTATGCGCTTAATACTTTCCTCATTTTTTGTATTAGCTTTCATATTTATAGGGCTAATGATTTGGTGTTTTGCCATTCTATGCATAGTGGATGTTTACTGGTTTGTGCTGATTGTTATAATTTTGTGTATTTTTATAACCTTCTGTTTTGGCTATATTCATTGAGTGCTTTCAGTGAATCTTAAGACTATATTAAAGTGGTACGGTCCAACATATTTAAAGGTTTTAAGTAGTTCCTCTTTTCTTATTTTGAAACTTAGCCTAAATGTTTTGCTGCACTGCACTGCACGAACCTCCAACAGCTTAAATATATAGGCTGCTGAATTTTGCCTGATACAATAGCCTATACATGTATCATATTGTAGCAAAATGTAGAAAAAGGCTATAGCCATAGACATACAGTATGTGCCTTACTTGCACAAGCACAAACGAGGTACTGTGTAATCTGTGTATTGAACCTATAACGATCTACTCTATACGTTGCCCACGGTGACTGCCTTGTGTTCGTCACATTCTAGGCCTATGTGATTTGTTGTTTCATGTAATAACGGTAACGCAATCTGCTGCATGTAACTCGATCGTGTTTGAAAAGAGAAAAATGAATGCAACATGTGACAAGGTGTGACTAGGTTTTCACTGAGCTCACAGGGTGTTTGTTGACAGATGGGTCTTTTGTCAGGGTAATTTGTTCAACAGAATAACCAGGTAATTACCTGTTGCTTTGTGCGTCGTAAGAGCCATTATTGTGTTAAGAACACATACACAATTGTGCATATTCATTGCTCAATAAGACAACCACCGGGATTTATTGTACAGCTACATCTACAGCTTTCCCGAGGCTAACTTTTTTTCTACTATGATTTAATAGCATTAGTTAAATTCCTTGTAAAGGCTACATTAACAAAACATTTTGCTCATTGTGATAACACACAGCATAACCTATGCAACATATTTAATAACGTTCAATAAACACAATTTAATTTCCGTCATTAAATAAATCTGTAATTAAACTCCAATGCAATGTAGACTACTACCTGACATCAAAAATAAAAAAATGTCTACACAGGTAATCCAGCCAATGCATCCAAAATAGACCACTGTTTACCCTCTGTACAAATAAACATGATACGGTATTAAGAGGTGGCAGCGGAAAGGGGTGTAACCAGGGTGTTGTATTTCACGTCCAACCACCTGGAGTGGAGACTCTTAAAAACGCACGAGCTCAGGGTGCCAGCATCACTTGACAGCCAGAAAGCGACTTAGCTGGATGACTGCAAACAGCTACAGAACGACTTAGAGATTGTGTACACACCCAATAGGATCATGGACGGCAGTATCAGACCGCTAGGCCTGAGCGCTCACCCCAACTCTCCACTGTCTGTCAATGGCTTGCAGGTGCCCTCTTCCCTCTTGCGCACGCCGCCGATGTTCCTGAGGGCCGCCGCGGCGGCCGCGTGCACCCCCGCGTTGGAGAGGGGCTACCCGCGCACTCCGAAGTGCGCCAGATGCAGGAACCATGGAGTGGTTTCTGCGCTCAAAGGTCATAAGCGCTTCTGTCGCTGGAGAGACTGCATGTGCGCCAAATGCACGTTGATCGCGGAGAGGCAGAGAGTGATGGCCGCGCAGGTGGCTCTACGAAGGCAACAGGCTCAGGAGGAGAGCGAGGCCCGCGAGCTCCAATTCTTGTACGCCGGCCCGGGGAGCGGAGGGGAGCCCGGGGTTCCAGTATCGCCAGTAGTGTCTGGTGCGCCGCCGACAACAAGCAATGGTCAGACAATGCACAACTTCGATGTTTTCGGAACAGATAACCAAAAAGATGGTGAGTTCATATGTGTAGGGTTTGACTTTGTTAAAACTATTTATAGTTTGAACATTTCCAGTTTTACGCATAGACTATCATAACTGTTATAACGCGGAAACTCAAGTTTAGGCTTCTTAACTAAATTGATCTTTTTCCCGTTTTAGCTGACAAAGTTGCAAAATACAACCTTTACAATGGATTCATGGGCAGATCGCTGTTTGCGCCTCACTCTGCGGTGACGGCCTCTCAAAACAGTAAAACCGAGAAGTCTCCAAACAAACAAAATGCACGTGCCTCAACAGCTGATAACGACCAAGGCAGCCAATCACCAGCAATGGATCAGCGGTCAGACCACACGGACAGCCCGAGATCGCTATCATCTTCGGACCTAGAGTCAGGCAACGAGTCTGAGAAGTCCAGGGAGTACCCTAGCCTGGTGTTGACCACGCCGGGATACTCATCCAAAGACCGAGATACTACCGAAGTCATGGCCAAAATATTTCCACATCAAAGACGGGAGACCCTGGAGTCGGTGGTGAAAACATGCCAAGGTGACATAGTTAGAGCGATCGAACTTGTGATTAGTTCCAAAGAGAATAAACTTGACTCTGATAGCTTAGCGGTGGCTCTGTCTGCACACTCAAGTGCTCTTAGGCCGACTTTGGGTATGACTGGCGCGATGGGAACCATGGGGAACAAGTCTGCCTTCTCCCCGCTCCACGCGCCACCGACACCCGCCGGAGGCGACAGCCTGTACGGGTTCAACCCTCGCTTTGGTATAACCCCCCTGCGACTGGCCTACTCTTCGGCAGGTGGTGGTTTAACAAGTTTTATGTCACCATACGTGACCTCAGGACTGATGCCAGCCTTCCCAATGCGTCCTCCGCTGGACTACTCTTTCCCGGGCATGATTCGAGATCTTTCCTACATTCAGAGCAAAGATTCACTATGCAACGCAGGCCTATACACTCGCATAAACCAAGACAAATAGTCATCAGATGTTTGTTCTAACTAATAAATGGGCCGCTTGCTGAGAGCCTTTTAAGTGCCTCTTTGCTTTGTCATAGAACAATAAATATTTCAGTATATTTTTGAAAACATTTTGTAAAGATTGTTTATTGTGAATAAACCATATCAAAATGTACAATTTTTTTGTGATTTGGTGTCAGAATAATCTGTTTAGTCTGTTCGGGACTTTTTAAAATAAAGTGCTGGGGTCAAGTATATAGATTGCTTTCACAAAGATCAAAAGCATACTATTAAACATAAAAAACAAGGAATTAAATATGGGAATTGTATGGAGGGATAGATGACACATTATATATACATTTGGAAAGCCTATTCTCTTAATGACTCATTAAATTGCTGTCTTTATACAAGGGTTCTGAATTTAACATGCTTTCTATGTAAGCTAATCACACTTGAAACAAAAACAACAATTCAACAATTTCCTTGTGAAATGACAATTCAGGCAATAATTAACTTTGTTTATTTAACAATCATTAGCATCAAGCTCAAATCACAATCACAGGCCTATACAGATATAGGCACATACACAGTAGGCACTTACAGTGAAGGGGGGCTATAGAGCATAGAACTGCTCTTTTCTCCCAAAACAATCAAAAGTGCTTTTTCCAACATAATTTTAATAAGTAGCCTAATTGTATTATGGTAAATACAACAAACACAGTATAAAACTCGTCATGTGAAAGTCTGTGAATTACCATGTTTATTTGGTCTCTGTTTTTATACCCTTTGACGAAACCATGCGCATTGTAGCACAGCTGTCATGGCTTGGGTATTGCTTCCCATTCCACAGAGAACGCGATTTTTTTTGCAAATCTGAACATTTCTTGGGGCTTTTACTATTAGCAGCATTTTGAATGCTCATGCAACCTATACCACTTTATTATTATTTTTATTATTTATTTATGGAAGCCAAGGTATGCTACGCTACTGCTGCCAAATGTAGGCTCCTTAAAAAACATTAGCATTACAGTAAGTGATACAGTAAATGTGTCAAGTAGTAGGCGTATTTATTTTAGTCTTTTTGGAACAAGAACCGCCTTCACTGTCGATTGGTAGAACGCATCACAATGATTTCCCACCACAACCAATACAACTCGTTCCTTGTACCACGTGACCGAATGTTTCGGAAGACAGTTCACTTGGACTGTCCCGTTCTTATTATACATCCATGGAATGTCCTTAGTGCAATGTGAAACACTGCGGGACGCATTTGTATCTTATAGAAGCGGGAGCTTGCACAAGCGATACACTTTGACATGCGTTGCTATATTATAATCGCCGTTGTGTTTTGGTCGGTGTGTGTAGATTCGCGGAAAATTAGAGGAATATCTTTGTCCTGTAAGTCCAGCGCATATAGCCTACATGTCCTTACTAGCTTGGGCTAACCTAGAACTTTAATCCCATTGTAAACAAGCTAATGCAGCATGCATGCTGCGTATGTTGACATTGTAACGTGCAGCCCCACTGAGCTGTTATTTGTATGTGTAGTCTAAATAAAGTAGGCTACTCTGAAGCAGAATGCCTATGGTGTCCACAGCCTACATGTCATTTGAATTTGTATAACTGTAAATAAACACATTGGACGTCATAATGCTATTATCAATGCCATGTTGTTTTTTTGGAATTTCAGTAAGACACTATTAAATGGTATTTAAAAAAACCTTCATATACGTGAGCAATGTATAAAAGTAGGCTATGTTTAATAATTGTTTTGGGGTTAATACCTATTGACGTGAACTGTAACCTACAGGCTTATCACTTAATCTAGTTTTATTCTGCAACAGACAAGCGGTTTTATAGAGAGAGAAAGTCCTTCGTGTGCATTGATGGCTCTAAAATGATTCCATTTGAGCTGGTGAATGATGACTACTGTGACTGCGATGACGGCTCTGACGAACCAGGTAAAATACTGTGGGAATGGAGTGTGTGCGTGTGTGTGTGTTGAAGTGGGGTGGGGGGATGGATCTCGTATTTAAATTATATTAGTCATATGTGCATCAGTTTGGAAGTTATGCTAACCTCAAAAACTTTTACATTTAAATGGTCTCTGTTCAAATTCTTCATCCCTTAAACCATATAAATGATATAACAACAATTTACATATTTTGGTAAACAATGATTTCCAGGAGAGCTATAGCCTAGATCATGATCTTCCTGCTGTAGACTGTGTTTAATAGTGCGTGTTTATAGAGCAGTAAAATGTCTCTACCGGCTGACTGACCAGACATTGACCACTGTAGCGGTCACACGGCCATAAAAAGACCAGATTACACGTGTAAAATGTATGTGTGTGTGTGATCACTTAATGTCTTTGCCACCCTAAGGGCATCAATGGCATTGCATTCTTTACCCACACCAATAACTGTATTCCTGCCTCTATTTATCGGGATATTGCACAATGTTCCCAAGTTGCTGCTGCTAATACTAAATTATCTTTCTGCCCTATATAGGCACTGCAGCATGTCCTAATGGGCGATTCTATTGCACAAACCTGGGCTTCCGTCCACACTACATCCCATCATCACGAGTCAATGATGGGATCTGTGGTAAGACATATATTCCACTTAAAGCTGCACAGACTATGTGGAGAAGCTGGTGGACCTGTCTATTCATGACACACATTTGCCATTAGGTCCAGCATCATCATTACCTCCCTGAGCAATAAATAGCAACTGAATCGACATGTATTTGTATGAGAATGTTCCAGAGCAAACAGTAGCAGTAAGTAAAAGCTATGGTAACCATAAGAGCACTTTCATTCTGAGGCAAAGTGTTTGCAGTGTTTGCTGCCACAAGGATGGGCAGCAACAACTAAAGCAATATTGAGAGTGTCACAAGGAATCTCTGAAGAGAACAGATGTATTCTTGCAGAAAATCAGTGCATGCTGGCAACAAAGGCTGCAAAAAGCTGACGTATGGGCACCAGGCGTGAAACTACTCTAAATTGAATAGATATGTGTGTTATATATGTTTAATTAATAACAAGTGATCGAAAATGTCAAAGAAATGTCATGTGTAAGAAGAAATACACACAACAGTAACACTATGTAGTGGGCTACAGATGTTCTTGGTCTGTTTGAGTTTCCATACAGCGTGATTGATGATGTCTGACTCTAAAATATTTTGTGTTCCTGTACTCGCCTTTAAAAAGGGCACACTCCTCTGTCTGTGTCTGATGTTGGAACTAGCATTACAAAAATGTTCTGAACTGAGAATATCAAGGACAACATACTCCCCCTGCACCGCAGTGCAGAGTGGTTTGAATTCCTCTCTACACCTCCCCCTACAGCCCACTTGCACTTTTCGTTGAAACACAGTTGTGTATGAGAGCAAACAAAATTGCGGAGAAAATGTGTGGTTCTGGGGCGTTCTGTAACGCAATCGGGGTGTGAACCTTTAACAATTTGCAGGCAACTCAGGAATGCAGGGGGGCTCCTTCTTCTACTGACATGCTGTCAGAAGACTGACAGATGGGAAGTTGGTCTACGCACTGTTGCTTCTTTCTGTAGTGCAAACAAACAGAAACACCCACACAGGGACACACAGTTAGCATACTAGCTCTATCTTTTTTTCCCTCTACTATTTTGAAAAACCTGCCACACTTACGCACCTAATTAGATCATTTTGAGTTGGCCCCCAACCCATCCACTGTATCTACTTCTCTGCCATTGTGTGAGAGCTCCACACAATATCAACACATTCCATAGCCAACAGACCTCGCCTGTCACCAGCTTTCAATGGCAGGCAATGAGAATAAAGTCGGTTGAAGGAGAGATGTTTTCCCCCCTGCTTTAAAGCCTTCCACTCTCACTCTTTTGTCTTCTCCTACCTTTTCTCCTTTAAATGGAGCCCGTCGAGCAAACACCACAAAGCTTTCCTCTTGGATGACTTGCTGAAAGATCTTCGCTTAAAACGGGCAGGCGCTAATGCGCGACTTTCTGCTGGACACCCAGGTTCTGGGTAATTGAGGAGTTTCACGCTGTGACCACATTCCTGGCTAAAACTTCAGAGACAGAGAGAGATAGACCAGACCTAAGCACTTGTGAAACACCATGTTGTGGATCCTTTAAGCAATTGAGCATGAGAGGCTTGGTCTCAAACAGAGAGACATTTCACACAGAGTACAATGTGTTTTTTCACTGGTTAGGCTGGCTTTCTGTTTGGAGAGGAACACATTCATTGACAATTGTTATGTGACTTAATGTAAAAGATGCTTTTATCCACTCCTAATACAGTTTTGTATGTGCAGACAGGGCTCAAACCCACAGCATTTTGGCTGGGAGTTGGCCCAAGCAGTACAGTACAGTACAGTACAATAAGCCCTACCTACAGTGTAATAATCTTAATATGGGTCTTTCAGATACATTTACTACTACTAACTACATACAGTATGAAAAACTTTTTTGCATCCTTTTATACAGCATGATAATACGTGCAGTTACAGTCCGACAGAACATATTTTATGGGCAAAATATTGTCTAGCACAGACAAACTTTTGCACATTTATGGACAATGCTACATGATAAACAAATACAAGTACATAATTTAAATATTTGACCAGGTATTCTTTCAACTAAATTGCTAATGCGTGTGAAAGCACATTGGGATCATACATAGTCATACAGCAGTATGTGTTGTGTGTGTTTTCTCTTGGCAGATTGCTGCGATGCCTCTGATGAGTACAACAGCCACGCTCGCTGCCAGAACTCCTGCAGGCATGTCGACACCATGCACCGTCTAATAACTCATCTAACATCAATGTGTACTCACAGATTCAAATTGTGTGGCCACTAATCCGCAAAGAGCTTGTCCTCACCTAAGTGAACATGAATCAATACTTAAAAAAAACATAATCCATATTAAAGGGATATGTTTATATAAGATCGTATTTTAACATATATCTATGTATCTATTACAGTAATATACAGTATATTGAAAAGGTCTACAGCTAATATTGTTGCACCTACATGGCAGCTACCACCAGGGGGCATAATGTCACTATGATAAAAGCCTCATTATGGACTCCTCCCTCCCTCAGCAGTCCCTGCTCATTTAATGTACATCAGGTGTTCAGCCTTGATAAGATTCAGTCAAACCGTGCATTTTAGTTGCATGTTAAATATGCACAACTAACAGCACTGGAGTATTTTTTTTATTTTTTTATGAAGAGGAAAAAAATCTATGAACAGAATTTATAGGACTTATTCGTAAATATACATGGGGGGTAATCAAACAGATATATCCAGTGTGTTTGTATCAATTGCATATCTTCTACTTTATTTTGCTAATATATATATCCTATATTTCCTATTTTTATTTCTCTTTATTTCTACACTGTTTAGGTGGCAGATAGAATAGATGCTGAAATGAAGTCCCTTATGTAAACGTCTAATACAGTAACCCACTTATTCGGTTGGCAGTCTTCAGTCATTCAATGCCATATGCCTCTAAACCACATACAAGCAGTATATCTCATTACGGTTTCACCAAGTCCACAGTCTTATTGTGTTTGCCAGACTTAGAAAACAATTTAGTTCAGCCCCCCAGCACCCCCCCCCCCCCCCCCCCCTTATTTACTCGTCCATTTTCCCGTTTGGATTCCTAGTGGACTGTGGGCCCTTAAAAAATTGGACTGTGCCATCTCGAAGACCGTGGCGGAGGTGGGCGTTATTTTCTCATTAAATGACGAGTGGTCTCCCTCTCTCTCTCTCCCGCTCTCTCTCTCTCTTCCAGGAATCTGGGACAAAGGGAGCGGGCGGACGTGGAAGGCCAGATAAGGGCCCTGGACGAGGGTCTGCGGCTGAAGCAGCAGCTGATTGAGGACGGGGTGCTGCTCTGGAGGGAGAAACAGGTAAGGAGGCTGTGGTGTGCTAGCAGAGGAAAGTGCTAGCGTGAGGCGGTGTTGCTATTACCTTGGGAAATCATTCCACCACCCCCTCGCCCCACACACACACACAGGCCTCCACTCCCCCAAAGCTTCATCCCTGCCTGGGTCGTAACAAACAATGATGGTCAGCCGAGTATGACTGTAACTACTGTTCAAACCACTCTGTCTCAATGGTATAGAAAATATAGATTCTGTACATTCTTTATGAGTAGAGACCTTTCCAGAGCCTTTACTCCAAAGTCATATTTAAGCTCGTCACATGAATCAAACCAAACATGGAACGCCAAGGGATGTGATGTGATGTTTGCAGACCTATTATGCAAAAATGGAGCATTTTCCTGCAGTGCAAATAGGAAAAGGTAAGTGCGAGGGGTTATTTGAATTTGTTAAAAGCGTCAAAATATGAAGATGGATGTTCTCTGCCTATGTTATGGCTAGGTTAAAGTGCTAAACCAATGTGTGTGAATATTATGACAGATAATTCTGACACTCTCTGACTTGAGTGGGTTTTACCTCTGAAATGACACAGTTACAGTAGTTCCAGGAGTGTTTGGTGGCTGTTAATAGCACTCAGCTACAGGAAACATCCTATTTTAGTGATTAACTTGGTTAATATTGTGAATAACTATCATAATTGATGGAAATGGAAAGACTAATAGTTAAGGTTAGTTTTAAAACTGCCATTTGCTCTATGAATTGCTGACTTGGATGAGCAATTTTTGCCCTCTGTTGGTTTTGTCCAAATATATACTGATGTCAGAAACCTGCTGCTAGTAGCATCTGCTGTGCAGTTGCTAACATCACTTTAACCTGCTGTGCAGTCAGTTTTTGGCATGTCAACACAAGGCGTTTAGTGTTTTCCTGGTTAATAGTATTCTATTCTAGCCTTTGGCGTAGTCATCACAGTATTCGTTCCATTAGCATCATTTCCTAACGTTTTTACTGGGTTGCTTTGGACATTTTCATTTAGGGTTTTATCGTTGCATTAATGGTTAAGACATTGTGGGTAAGATCTACAGTAATATTATGAAATGGAATAATTTTAAAACCTCCTGTATTGCCATACTGTATGTGCAGTAGCCTACAGCATTATGTATAGTACCTGAGCAGAGTTACTAGTTCACCTCTAATCACCATTAAATCCAAACACCAAATGTCATAACATCTAATTGTATGGATGTGAATATAAGGAAGGTGATAAAATGCATGTACCTGCAGATTATAATGCAAATATGGAAAGACAAAAAAAAAAAAAATTTGAAATGGTTTCAGCACAACCAATGAAAACACTGGACTGAAACTAATAATTAGGTTTGCACACTAATTCTACACTAAATTATATTAGCTAATGTTTTAAGTTACTAATGGAATTATTTTGACAGCCACATGGAAAAACAGCAACTAGAAAAAGGCTCAATGCGATGAAACATTTCACGACTGCACCAGGTCTTGTTTTGTTGCATTAATCATTAGTGCACCTGCTTCATGCTATTTGTTGTATGAGCGTTCTAGCAGAGTGTACCTGGAAATGCTGGAACTGTCATGCATATCTTAACTGTGCCATACGTGTGATGGATGGCACAGTTAGCAAAGATATCACTGTTTTGACAACACTGGGATTTTGATCGAAGGCCTCTCGTAGTACAATGCGTTCTCACTTACTCTCTCTCAACCCCCCCCACCCACACACACGCACGCTACCATCTGAGCGTGTATTTTGCCATCAGATATTTCTGTTCCCGGGTTCCTTTCTGTGGATGGTTTGATTGGCAGATCGAGGTTGGGGTGTCACCAGCCCTCTGAGCCTTGCTGCTCTTCTGTACTCAATGTGTCTGTGCCGATACACCGGGGTCACACGGGGAGCTGCTGTCCCAGGGACCCTGCGCTCTGACTTCCCCTTCAGCTCTTGCTGAGGTGCAGGCGGGTTAAAGCAACTACACCTGTTGCAAAAACAGACTGGTCCAGAACCTCCACAACAATGTGGAATCCCTCCCATAACGTTAGCGTAGCATGGCAATACCATGCTGGCAAACCAAACGCCCGCAGCTAATTACGCCGTCTGATATTAGAGACTTCCAAGGAAACATGGTTCGAAAGACGTTCATAAACTGGTAGCAGCTTGCCAAATCCCAGTGCAAACATCCATAAATACAATTCTCACTATAGCAAATTAATAGTGAAAACTCTGCCGTGTGCATCAGATGGTGGCATACAATAGTTTTTAACTAGATTTGATGGAATACAACCACCCCACCTTCCCGACCAAGACGATGCCAGACATAGAGCCAATATGCTCTTGCACGCTCAAAATGGAGCCCATAAATCACTCCACTGAATGTGGCTAAGCAAGAGGCGTGCCCCAGAAAGGTAGTCATCCCTATCCGAACCAAGCAGAATCCATCACCACATTGTGGAGAAAAAAAACTTGTCTGAGGGGAAATGGAAAGGTAGAATTGACACACACACACACACACACACACACACACACACACACACACACACAAAAGTTGCTGCTTGTTTATTAATTGGTCTATTACAGGAAGTGATGATAGGTTATGCATGGCTGTCATATGCTGTCATTTCTGGAACGTCAGCAACAACTGACGCAAGTGACTTAAATAGTCTATTGTGCAGCCCCAATTGCCCTTTTGGATACTGCATTGCTGGTGTAAGTCTTGGTAAATACCGAAGGGGAACAGGGGGTTGATAGTGAAAAAGATGATAAGGAGAAAGGCGGGGTGAGAGAAAGAACTCCTAAATCCTATTTAAATAAATTTAGTCCCTACTGTCACAAAATCGTAGCTAACAGAATTGTCCCTTGTCACTCATTATATAACTGATATAGTGCGATTGCTTATATAATAATACCAAAATGAGAAATCTAATAATGCCAGTGTAGGAAACAATATGAATTGAACCCTGAGGGGTTTGGATAAGCAGGGTTACACTGGATGTGCCTGGATTAAAACAAAATACTTCACATGCATTTAATAAGCAGACAGACTGGAGAACAGTATAGTAGTATAGTCTTGTGATGCTGTATAAATCCACGGATGATAAACACACACATTATATTTTGTGTCCACTGGTCTTTATGTATATTAAATGCTGTGTGTTTCTGCTGTGTATATTTTCACAGCAGAGAGAATAGCCTCCGGGTCCTAAACCCTTGTGTTTGTCCCTGCCCAGGCCCAGCTGAGAGACCTCCTGCAGGTGGCAGAGGACCTCCAGGCCAAACTAGAGGAGCACCGGAAGAGAAAACACCAAGCGCACCTCCTCAAAGAGGCAGCCTTGAAGTCCCCAGAAGACGGCGACACAGGTGAGTGTCACCAAGCCACGTGTCTCAGTCAAGCTATGGTGTGGTTAGAGGGCAGTTCACGCCGCCGCTTGTGTCAAAACAGTTAAATTGTTATTGCTAGCGGTCCCACGGGGCAGGTAGGTGCAGCCGATTGCTTTTCATTTCTGGAGCGTTCCATGCCAGACAAGAGCCCAAATTGACCCCACTGCCTTCAGCCCAGCTGGTCAGGATGACAAATGTCGGGGCTGGTCGAGGCAGCCTTGAGCACCAAAGGGTTAAAACGGGCGCCCGTGTCATGGAAATGAATGGAGTAGGAGAGAGCGGGCGCGTAGAGCAGTGGCATATTGCGGCCCCACAGGCTCCCCATTACATTCCGCACACCTTGAGTGACAAGTTGCTTATGACTCACAGGAAAATTCCCTTATCGTGCCGAGCAGAAGTGGGCTGGGCATTTAACCGATGTTCAGACTGGCATTTAGAATGTACCGATACTAGTGGGACTAGATGGGAAATGGGGACACTCGCATTTACACTTACGAGTCCCCAAGGGTACAGTTTTCATTAAACGTGTGTTGGGAAGGGGGGGGGGGGGATATTGAGAATATTTAAATGACTTCAGAATTAGCCCCCCTACCCCCTTGACTTGCATCTTGCATAATGGATTGATGTGACAGTGGATGTGAGTGTTTGTATACAGCCTGTAAAGGGGGGGTGCATTCAATTTCTTAATTATTTTATTCCTTTTAAGTAATCTCATCTGCCAATACTGTCAGGCTTTCTGTCTTTCCAGCATTGGATTCTAAACAATACATTGTACTGTACTTACAGAATCATCATGGTTAATGTTAATATTATTATTTTAAAGGGCGCACAGGAAAATTAGCTCATGTTGTTTTAATTTTGTTTTTGGACCTGCCCTTAAAGTAAAGGCTTTTTTAACGATAGATAATTACAGTGCCTTGTTGTTTTATGATTACATTGCTCACAAGGCTATTCATAGAGAGCATGTTACCATGAGGATTCACACTATTACCTGGACGTTTTTAATTGTTAGGCCTAATTAATTCCGCTTGGTGTCAGTTAAAGCAAACAGTTCAAAGTGTATTACATTAGACTATATTTAACAGAAATGCCCCAGATTGTTTAAATCAATCGACTTATTTCACACCCTGCTCTTAGTCGTCTCTCGCCCTCCTGCGGCAACCTAAAGCCTTCCCTCATTGATTTGCTGTCGAGCTGGGCGCCGGGCCCCGCGGTCAAACTTTTTTGATCATAACAAAGGTCATTTGACTTTGGTGGCTTGGCTGAGTGTCCATCCATCACGCCTCCCCGCGGTGTCAGCTGACCTTTGCTGGGGCACTTCTTAAATGACACGCTAATGACACGCGTGTGGGCATTGCTGGTCGTTCACGCTGTCCCCGCTTCCATTACTGCTCATCTCCAGGGCGGTGCGGCCATAAATCCTCATTTCCGTGGCAACGTTGGTGCGTCTTGACCGTGGTAGCGGTCCATCCAGACCTCTTTAAGCACTGCAAGTGACAATTTATGCCACTGGCAGTGTGCCTTTATGTGCATTTTATATTGTATTAAATGAGAGCTGGTCGGTTTCTCACTGGATAAAGGTACACCCCTCGGTTTATGTTTGGACTGCCTTTACTGTATGTTGAAACCAGCCTTGCAAAAATGTTTTGGTTCGAACCTCACATGCCCCTCCCACATCTGACCACTGAGTGGCTGGTACTCCAGTACTTCTCCCCATATAGCTCACACTATATATTTTCGGGTCCTACGGACAACAATAATGCAATTGAGGAGTGTACCTTTAGTGGCAGCTTGTGTGGGTTATTTCGAGGGTGAACTAAAGCTACATTGACTTTAAGGAAAATGCACCCAGCCAGACTTTTTGCCTGCTGGCAACCTGTGCCATTATATGTTGATTAATAACCGAATCAAAGTGAATAAGCACCATTAATCTGCCAACGCTATAAATCAACAACACTTTATAGCTCCCCCTTGGGCCTTTAATGTTATTGTTTGGGGTAGCAAGCTGATAAGGCAGTCGTGCGCATTTAGATTTCACTCCCAGAATTAAAATGCGCAGAGGGTTGATGGAGATTGAACAAGCGAACAAGTAATTTAGAAAGTATAAAACCTCAATCATTCACTATGGTCCATTATTGTTTGCTTTATTTCACTTGAAGTGAAACTTCTTATGCCTCTGTTTCCTTGTGTGTACTTCTTTTCCATTCTGTGTCTTTGTTGTATAAGCGCTTCAGTCAGGTTAGACTGGGAGACTTCATGTGATCTCTTGTGATCTCTTGTGATAAGTTACAAGATGCCACTCTTGATATCTTAATGAAGAAATGATTTTCAAAATTGCAATGACTATTTTCATCACAAGTGAAATTGGTAAGAAACAGCTTATGGGAAAATGTGTTTAGGCCTACTTACTGTACTGTAGGTACTTTCTAGAGAAGCTTTTAGTAGAAGCTTATCTTGATTTCTATTTGTATGGACAGACATTTGCTCCATGTGGCATGTAGAAGCACTGCAAACCTGATCTACCCCTTTGTATAAGTGGACAATATAACCTTCATCAATACAGAAGCAAACAACTGTCAGTTAAGCCTGTGCATAGATTATCTATGATTACAGTTGCCGTTTGCAAAAGCATATCTCTAGGGCTTCATACAATTATTGGTGATTTCTACACGACAACATTATTTGTGCCCTCAAAGGTAATTACTGCAGTGCATCTAGTAGAGCAACACCATTGGGAATGTCCTGTAAAAGTGTACGAGTTTGGTAATTAGATGTATTGACTGTCAGGGCTACCTTTTGAGTTTTTCCTTTTGATATTTAATGAGGCCTGAGATGCACATTCAAGTATTTCTTCACTTAGAGTATTAAAAAGTTTTTTTTTTCTTCATGCATTTTTGTTCAGGATTCTGGGCAAGTGCCATAAACGCACTCACATTTTCATGGAAAAATGATCTGTCTCCATCATTTTAACTGGTCAAATGAGGTGTGGGGACGTGCTAGGTCTTTCAAATGCCTTGGGGCCAAATGTTTAGTACCTCACCGGAACCATAACGCACAACAGACGCTCATAATGAGAGATTTTATCGAGCAGCTTAGCATGCGTAATGCAAACTTTTGCAGGCCTGTGACTATTTTGCAGATTTCTATCTCCTACAACTCCTGCGGTGGTAGTTAAGCTCTAAATGCAAACCCATCGCACGTTGTGTTCTCTGATGGAGGCAGTGGCATCGCTGAGTGCTTGTGCTGGGCAAAAAACCCAAATGACTTCAAACAAATCAATCTCTTGTTTGATTGGTACCTTGCATCTACGGTGGTACATACAGTACTGTTTCTAATTCCCACGACCAAAAAGTGTCAATACTTGCCTTTTAATTCACACAGCCAATGACAACATAAACACATTTTCTAAGAAATACATCAGACTGTAGTTACCAAAGCCTATTAACATAGCTGAATGGGTTGGTTGTGTACTCATGTTTTCAGGTGAGGCAGGGGTTGGTTGGTCCTCTTGTTTGAAGTCAAAGTACTTCCTCCAACGGCTGTGAAATAATCTCTGATTGCTCCTTTACTTCTTATTGAAGTAACAATGCAATTGCTCGGAGATGTGTAGGTAGATCTTGTGGGCTTGTTTTTGTGTGGACTCAGGACCGCATGCCATACTGTATGGGTTCACAAAGGTTTATTTTCCAACTCTAATTATGTTTATTCAATTTGATTGCCTCCGACATATTTTGCTTGTGTAACCATCCATTACAATGGTAATGGCACAACCCAGTTTGTTGTGTGCCTTATATGGTGCCTTCAGTTCTTCTGCAGTTTAAGGTGTTTCCTCAGGTTAACTGGTAATCCAGCAGTTTCCCTGAGTTCGCTTGAGAGCCATCATGCAACCATCTTTGTAGGCCCACAGAACAACTAATGAAAATACTAAACACAATTGCTAAGTTAATCTTAGCTATTGTGTGCAATCAAGTGAAAGGTGGATAGGGTTTTGTATGTTGGACCATGGGAATAGCCAGTCATGGTGGTAAAAACACCATGGGTAATTCCATTTAGAAGGCGAAATAAAGAGAGGACAATTCAGACAGATCTGGATACAGTATATTGTAGTTATTATTGCAGTCTTGACAAAACAAGACCAATATGCTGAAGCTTGCCAGGCTGTCACAGGGAGTCATTTTAGTTTACATTTCTATTATTTCCAAGTACATGATACTGTAGCAGTCTTACCCAGACAGGCAGCTACAGTTCTATATGAAGGATGTATACTCCCCCACTAAGAGTAACCTAGAAGTAAGTGTTCAGTACAATAGACTAGACCTCTGTTCTTTTTAGATTTCCATTTTAAAAGGTTCCTGGGTTATTTTCACATTAATTTACTGCCTGTAAATATTCACAGAAATATACTCTTATTTTAAGGCCTAAAATGCTTTTGGGCTTGTTTCAAGATAATTGAAAAGGCCATTTGACTTGATTTAAGACAGATTTATTAGTTAACTTATGTCAAATAGGAAGCCAGATTAAAATTGCTTAGTTTAAGAATAGTTAGCTTATTTTTCCACAGCGTTCATAGATATACTGTACAGTATAGGCAGTAGTCATTGTTAGCAGTGGACTATGCGTGTCGGGCAACAACAGAAGCCTGTGAATGGATAACATGGTCTGTAAGCCCGGGCATGGAGCCACTGTCACCCGGCGAACGCTCCATTTTCCCCTGCCTCTCTTTGTGCCGCTCTCATTTTTTACGAGCTGGCTGTGCCATCGCCTCGGTAACGTGGGCTAGATGACTGATGGTGTCCATTAGTAAACACAGCCAGCTATGTGCCGTCTGCAGAGGCTACGTCTTCAACCGCCTTTATTTTATTTGACTCCGCCGCCTTCCACATTCCACCCCCCACACACACACACACACACACACACACACACACACTCGCCCTCCACGCTCACGACTGGCCAAGTCCAAGTCTTGGGCTGGGGATGGCTCTTCGTTTGCTTTCCTTTTCCCAACGAGTGGTCACGTCGGGGGGTGAAGCCCCCGCCGCTTCCAGTACGCCATTGTTATACGTCATAAAAATGTAGCAAGGCTGTGTAAATGTAAATTAGCCTTCATTGTTGGTTTTGGCAGGGCTGAATCTGTAAACAGGTTTTTTTTTTTTTTACCCATGTCGCCACACAATCAGCACAGCCGCTCTACTGTATTTATAAAAAAAAAAAAAAATGCTAATTTCACAATTAACTTTTCTATAATTACCCAAATCATGTACAGAAAGGTAATTGCGGCGGATGTGCAATTAGCATTATGTAAAGTGCTTCTCTCCAGTCTTAGGGGCCAATCAGTTTGCCCGTTTAGCTTCTCAGCTCCGCTGATGATGCCAGGCCTGCTTAGAAACGCACACAAGAGCACTTCCTCCTCCCGCTCGCGCTCCGGCGAACGCGATTCACAAAACGAATCGGCGGGAGATGGAGGGGTGTGTGGGGGGGGGTGGGGGTGGGGGGGGGTGTCACGTGCTCTCTTTTCCCGCGGCTCCTTTTCATCTGCCTGCGCACACAGACGAAAGAGAGGGAAATCACTGTCATAGCCGCCG
>JAODUG010013725.1:0-24104 GCA_027564795.1 Aphredoderus sayanus | reverse complement strand
ATAGCTGTGTGTGTGTGTGTGTGTGTGTGTGTGTGTGTGTGTGTGTGTGTGTGTGTGTGTGTGTGTGCGAGAGAGAGAGAGTGAAAGAGTTTGTTTACATTTCCAGTTCATTTTTACATGCACTAAGTATGAACACATTGCATTTTATCGAAAGCAATGCTGGCCATTGTGATTTTAACAGTATGTTGCAGTGTGTGCAGTAGTAGTAGTAGTAGTAGGAGGAGGAAGTGTTATGTGTGTGTTCATGTGTGTTGCTGGTTGTACCCTCCCTTGGGTGCTTGACCCTAAATCAGAGGAATAAAGGGAAGGGTGTATTTGGAAAAACACAGAGTAATGACGAGGAACTTCTCTCCTCTGTTTGCCTTTTCCTGTATTAAAATATAATCAACTGTATAAGTTATATAATCTGAGCCCCGTTCATATTCATACAACAAATCATTATGAAAAACATACAGTATTTTAGAAGTAAATTGTTTAAGAAATATGTATAACCAAATAAAAAAAACAGTGTGTTCATAAATAAAGTTGACAAATTGTGCATTTTACATACTGTATATACAATATATATATATATATATGTATTTGTTCAAATGGGACTGTAACAGGTGCCAACCAAAAACATTCTCTTCCTGCCAGCTGAGCTATACCTGTTCTGTTCCTTCCAATTTAAAGGATTTCAAAGTTTCACATGGTATATTCCACTCCACGTCTAACACACATAGGTCAGAGATATGCTAGACAGTTCCACCATGCGCGGGCGTGTTTATGCTTGGTTTCCTCCTGTTGCTCCCTATGTAAACATGCACTGCTTAGACGGCATACAAACCAGGCCAGTCAGAAAGCAACCAGTCAACATGGCGGAAACATTGCTCAACATCTATGCTTGAGAAGAAAAAAAGTGCAGAGGTAAGACATTTATCGCACTGACGCCAAAGGGATAGTCCAGTTGCGAAAGTCTTTGCACTCTCTCTTCCTTGAAGAAGAGGGATGCATTCTACTTTTCATTGCTCAATTATGAGGCTACAGTGAGATGTGGTTTGGACGTGTTGCAACCTTTTGCCAGATTTGTCCTACTTATAAGCTAGAAACGCCAGAGGGATAATATGGTTTGCATGTTCCTTGTCAGATCATTCACTCTATGTATTTTGAAAGGGTAAAATATGCCACCACACACTTATCTGGCGAGGGTGTTGGTGGAAATTGCTCTGGGAACTGGGATAGCCCTACTGACCTTTTGACAAGAGCGGGTGCACATTCGGAAGGGACCTCTATGTCTGTGATCAGCTCTGTTACACAACTAGGCTATTATTTAGTATAGACCTCAGTGATGATGTTGACAAAGCACTGGCAATGATGATTGTATGTTGTCTAACACAATACGACAAAAAGCAGTAATGTCCAATAACCAATAAAGCACATGCTTTCTCAAACACAGAGAAAATAGGAATCCTTATCAATAAAGACACACTAGGACAGAGAAGCTTCTTGAAGCTCAAAAGGCCTGAATTATCAAAGAAAATCATCGCGCCAAACAGATGTGAGGGGATAAAAAACATTTTGACCAGCAGACAACCATACACCAAACACGTGTGTGTGTGTGTGTGTGTGTGAAAGTGATCACACATGCATGGAAGCAGTTGCTCTGTGTGGGAGTGTCATGGGCCTAAGAGCAGAAAATCTGGTTGGGCCAGTTTAACCGTCAAGAGCTGCTCACAAAAAAGAGCAAGGACAAAGGGATCCTGTTACCTCATCGCTTCCTTCAGGAAAAGGTCCCTTTTCTCAAAGAAATGGGAACGCTATAGGGTACATTTAACTATTATGTCCCAGAGCATTGTATACTATACAGTATGCTCAGTTGTCTATCAAACATACTGTGGTCTAGATTCCTGGCATATTGTGTTGGATGCAGTAATGGCAGGGAAGTCCAATAAGAACCCAGCAACAATAAGAATAGTAATTTATGTGTGGCACCTAATAGGCATTAATAATCAGTTTAACCCAATTGTTGATGACTAATATGTGCAAGTCTGAATACAGTGGTTAGTGTTTTATACAGGAAATTTACTATGCAGGTTGCTTCTATCTGATCGAAGACATAATAATCTGATCTCTGAGCTCCCATTTCCTGATATAGTTTAGAAACACCAGAGTCACTACATCACCTGCAGCTTATACCAGGTGGCTTGGTTGCAGTCTTACAAGCTACATATCTCAACATTTTCTCAAAAATGTATTTAATGTCAGTCATGTGCATAAGTATCTAAGATTCTGTTGTTTGTGGTTGAGAGCATTTATCTTAACCGAGCCTCTTGGGACCAGAAGCAGATTTTGTAAGGGAATTACACTGCTGTGCTATAAAATGGTGCCCTTAGGGATGAAATGGGGCTCAATCAACAGGGAATGTATGAAGAAACAACAGGATTCCCAGAAATAACAAAGACAAGTGATTGTGTGATATGGTTGCGGTTCAGGGTGTGCCTGGCAAGTCTATCAGGCTGGGCCTGATGATGAAACGGTAGTTGGATACTGATGAATAACTAAAGCATTAGAAAGACCATCTTTGCAACAATGACAGGAACTAAAAAGGAATCGTAAATGTGGGAATTGTAAAGCTACCATAAACTGAAGCTCCAATCTGCAATTTATTTTGTTTTGTTATTTTTTATAATTACTTGTGTTTGGCATGCCATCAAACAATTGTATAATAAGAAAACTACAAAAATGGCTACAATGCATCGCACCTGTTGGGTGTCTGGTGGGGCAGAACACTTTTTTCACTCAAGAAAGTCTTGTAACAAGATAAACCTGCCAGTCTGTAGTTTGTTACCTTAAGGAACGCAAGAAAGAACATTTTGAACAAAATAATCTGTAATCTGTTTGAACAAAGTAATCTGCTCTTTGCAGCAAGGATACTGACCATAGTCAATTCATCGTGCTAAAACCATGTGAAACTCTATACAATAAGGTAAAAATGAAATAATTGAATAACCCACGCAACGCTAAAAGCCTCTGTTTTGTCCTTATGTGGGGGAAGGGGTTCCATTTCACTAACTTGAGAACCACTGACAGTGAACCTATAGCTAAAAGTAGCAGTTCACAACTGTTCTCAACCCAGGGGAGCATTCTAAAGATACCGTGTGTGATGCATGTCTGTAACCTAGTTCAGAGTACATCAGGTGCCCAGCATGCAGCAGCCACTGCAGAGGGGAGGATCCTTGAGGTTTCACACACTTCAAGGACAAGTCTCAAGGACACGCTCATTCAACTGAAAGACCTACTGTTCATGTACAGGATGTTCACTGCTTTGCATTTTGATCGTAGTCTCTCAGGAGGCATATAGTGCGATGAGCTGTCATTTGCCTTTTAAATCTTACTTTCGTCCACACATGTGAGGGATCTCCTGAGGTTATCATAGAAACAGATTTTGTAGAATATAAGCTTGCGAAAAGCACAGAAATTAGAAAGTTCTGAAATCAGTTGAATCTTTGAACTTTTAAAATGAAACAGAATACTTCAGGAATATATTAAGTAAGGCCTTATGTGTTGCACAACTCATGCAAAAACAAAAGAAACAAGTTTGTATGCAAATAGAATATCCACGTTTAATGTGAGCATGCATCAAAATCAAACCAGAACAAAAAATGAAAAAAGAAATATATAAAAAGAAATATCACAAAGTGACTTGTGAATATAAAGTACAACAGTGCTACTTTATTTTGGCCAATTTTATATATATATTTTTTTAAACAAAATAGAGGCTCTGTAATGCCTGATGGCATATTATACTGAGACAAGTTTTGACTTTGTCTCTTTCAGGAGTGATAAGCTATTATTTACAGAACAATTTATACACCAGAACAGTCAGCCATGGAACATAAAACAGGCACTGACTCACTCATTCCTGTGCACAACAAGGCATTTACACTTTTATGCCAGCACGCAATGAAAAAAATACCAAAACATTTATGCTAAAGGTTTCGGCACATTCACCATTACTAACACAGAGTGAAAAAATTAAAATAAAAAAGATAAAAAAGAAAACAAACTCAAGCTTCCAGCCATCCCCATACTCGGTTCATAGGCCAGCAAAGAGTCAACCTATAAGTAAGCCCATAGCAATATGAATGAGGCATTTATCCAAACATAGTTTTGTTTTGTTACGTGAGGCATGATGTCATACAAAGAACTTAGCCAAGTCCTTGTCTATGAATGAAGGCAGTTCGTTTAACCACTCTTGTTTGCAGTCTCAAGAGCGCTTTAGTTCAGCTAGCTTGCGCAGAAGCTGCTGCTGACGCACTTTCAAGCGTTTCTTCTCCTGCGCCTGTTGCTTCTCCCTGGTGTGTAGCTGGAGGAGGTACCCCGTTGCCTGGGTCAAGATGGCTACCTTTGGGGTCTTGGTCGACTCCACCAGACCGGGGATCTGGTCTCGCAGGGCCATGAAACGGGATCGCAGGTCATTCCTCCGCTTCCTCTCCAGGAAATTGTGGTTACGCCTGCGGTCAGTATCCTCCGCGTCGGAGCTCTGCGGGCTGTCCGAGGACGAAGATGAGTGAGAAGCACAGGCAGAGGAGGTGCCAGGCCGCTGATCAGACTCCAAGCAGGTACGTTTTCTCTGAGGCACTTCCTCCTCCTCCTCCTCCTCATCTTCCTCCTCATCCTCCTCCTCGTCCTCCTCTTCCAGCTCTGGGTCACTGTCTGGTGAGCGGGCTGCATAGTTGTGCTGCTGCCGGTGGATGGACACGTGGAAGCGTTTCGGGCAGGGGTCGGCGCGGACAGTGACCCTCACTGGCTTTCCAACTTGGGCAATGCGTCCACGATTCTGCTTGCTCTCCACGGTAACCACATCGATTTCCTCCTCCTCCTCCTCTTCATCCTCACCATCATCATCTGTAATATACAGGGTGGGGGGAAGGTATACACATAGTAAGTAATATGCTAATTAACATTCCTCTGAGGGGCCCATCCATGTTAATGGTTCAGGCCTTTGTCATGAGTAGCACGACCATAGTCAACAATTCAAATCAGAGATCTTAAAAAGGGGCAGGGGTTATGCTACTTTAGGTAGCCTAGGCCAATCAAAGTTTCTCTCACGGTCTGTCTGTCATAAATCATCCCATAACCACGCCCCTCTTCCGCACTCTAGAAGGAAATACGGTGCTAGCTCAGAAACCGACACAAGTGGTATGTATAGTATTCCATTCTATACATCAAGCACGCTCTGTCGTACATTGTGAAAGCAGTTTTATTTACACCATACTATTACATATATGACTTTTGTAACATGCGAACGGCTTCTCTCCAAATTACGCGTCGCAGTTTATTGCAAAGTCAGTTCCTTACCGGATGAATCTGTGCGTGACTCTGAGCCAGACGACGGGGGCTTCCTGCAGGTGTGCAGCATTGGGATGGTGAACACAGCCGCGGGGTCAACACAGTCTGTCGCCAGCGTGCAGGCCAGTGACGCGTCAGGTGGGGCGCACTGCGCTTTGCTCGTCCTCACAGAGATCTGGGGCACTGATGGTAAACGAGCCTGGCCGACAGACAGACGGTTCTCTAGTTGCTTGCTGGCGGAGAAACTACTCCACATACAGTCCTGGATTATGATGGAACTAAGGTTTCCAAATAACGCCTCTGTGCTAGGTATGAACTGCCCGTCAAAGTCCTCGTCCTGCCCCAGGATCTTGGAGAGCCAGCTGGGTTTCTCTAGCAGAAACGTGTCTGTGAGTGTCCGGGCAGGAGACATTGGAGGGGTGGGAAGCAACTCGAACTTTTTCCATATGTCCTCACTTGGCGCAGTTGACTTGTAGAAATCTTCCTCCGCGTCAAAGACATCGAAAAAATAAGGCTGGTAGCAGTCCAACTCCATATTTTAGTTGTCAAATACGCTTATTCCAAAGTTGAGAAGTAGCAACCCTAAAATGACACCAACGTCCCATATGAGGGGCCTCTTAAAACCTGAGGGAACAGTAAATTCAGTACGTTGAAAATGTGCACTATTATTTGGAAAGCAGGACCCTCACTTTCTAGCTGGTGTATGATCACATTTCAAAGATGCATCTAATGCGCTATTATGATATCAGATTCCTTTTATAGCCTCCCTTCCACAAATGGGACCGCATTAATAATAAATGATCACATCTTGCGGATGCCTGCTTTGCAGCGAAGAACCCATACTGTGGTTAGGGCATACACGCTATTCTCGTAAACTATCTGATTGTACAGCTTTGAATCTACTTCCAATATTCCAGTCTTCTGCAGTCAAATTATTATTTAAGTGATAATGGCGTATGTCTGTCTAGCACAAAGTCGTATCTGTAACAGGCTAATACTATTACAGCCTAATCGCTTCAAATGTATGCAACGCTTTGTTCCAAATGCTTTCAGAAAAGTAGACAGCTGATGCCGGTTAGAGAAAAAGTGGGCTGCTTCACATTCTACAAAGGGGCACGGCTTTAAATCTGATAGACTAACAGCTAGGCTATTTCCTCCTTTAAAACTTCCATATGTAGAAATTTGTAAAGAAGTTAAGTATAGAATTAGACTGCTCACCGGTGTGGGATATGCACAAATCACAATGCGCAGAATGGAAAAATCCTCAATACCAAACTTGGAGATGAGAGAAATGGATAAACAGTTCGAGTTGACGAAGATAGGCGTCACTTGGAATATCTCGACGCAGTTTACTTCTTCAATGACTCAAAACCTTAAAAAAAAATCAAACAGGCGTTTACTACGCCCCGCAATGTCCTATTAGAAAGCCACACAGCGTGTTTTTTCGCGCCAGTATGATAACCGTAAGATTATAAGTGTTGGGAGGAGTCTCAGAAATATCTGCAGCGGTAGATCCGGGTAAGCCCCTCATTTGTATAAGAGGCGTGGAAACTGCTCGGCAACGCCTAGTCTCGAAAGCCATGTATGATCGTAATAAAAGCACATCAAAATAATAACAAAAACATTGAAAAGAAGAACAATGGTAAAATGATGTGCGTTTATGCTTATTCACAATGTTCATTTGACATCCAAGTGAATTACAATGAATGCATGGTGAAGTCAATATTTCATGTCAAATATGATCTCAATTATACGTTTCACCCACAAATATGGCGTTTGAGTAATTATTGATCGGGGTTTTAAAGCAGAAATTGGTAACTGAAAAAAGTATTATGTCATTATGTATATTTTAGACAATATTTTAGTCATAAGAGTAAAGTGTCCATGTGCCACTATAAATGTAATTTTAATGTAGCAAACAATTTGAGCACTATATAGGTCCAAACCATATTGAACAAGACAATGTCTAAGTGGATACTATTTTTATAATATATATTTTGGTGTGCAGTCACAAGAGATACTATGAAAATAAATGGGAGACCATCATCACCAAAGTCCCCCTTATCTGCACCACCTCCCCCCACCAAGCAAGCATATTGATTGAGCTGGCCATATCTTGCCCATTCTCTCCTAATTAATGAAATGTCTCAGTGGGGCTGACCACCAACAGACCTGAAAATGTCCTTCACAGATTAGTGGTGGACATCTGTTCTCAAAGATGGGCCTGAGGTCAAACATGCTTGTCGAAAGCCTGATAGTGGGCCCAATATTGCCCAGTATGCATCGCTCAAGGGGCTCAGCTAAGTTGTTATGCAGTAAAGAATATATATATTAACCAGTGTTTGCCACAGAACATGTTAACTATTGGATACAGTAATTAGAAGTGGCATAAAAATGATAGAGGGGATATTTGCTCTCAGCAGTAAAGGGGTGAAGGCTATACAAGGTTTGAAAGGAATAAGTGTATGTGTTTATTTTTGGGAGATTTTCATACCCAAAAGACTTCACATCAAGTTGGGTCCTGTAACCTCACACTGGCGGCTGACCAGTCCCCAATCTGCTATGTTAACATAAACCTCATCTCCACCAGCTGCAACAAAAACCTTGAGCACCATACATTTCATAAAAGAGTCCTGCTCCTCCTTTTGCTCATTATCCTCCCTAAAGGAATGAGAACTCCGAATCCTTTCTTCGGTGGCATTGTTGTGTATAACAATGCTTAATACTAACAATAGCCACCTCCCTGCCGGGCATCTCCAGCTTCTCTCTGAGCACCCGCCATTGTGTGTCACTAGGGATGCATATGTGTGAGAGGGAGCAATACGTTGGTGGGCGAAGGTGTGATGAGAAGGGTACTCATGCACATTAACATTAACACCCACTCAGTCATTGAGGGCACACTATACACTGAACGCACCGGAGGAATGTGGAGGTTTCAGGAGCATCTTGTCACAAGAGGTCACCTCGCTCCTCATTCCACATGACCTGTGCGACACCAGAGGTCCCCCTTAACCCTAAACGTTTGACCTGCTCCTCCTTACAGAAATAAAAAACTAAAAACAAAAACATAACAAACTGAAATAGATTGAGCCCATGTCTCCCTCTGCTTGCGGTTGAGAAAGAGTCTGCTAGAAAGGTGTTATTGGTCTCCAGGGATGGTTAACACCATATCATTCACACGCCTGCATATCTTTGTCAGGTGATAATCAAAGGGTGTAATTTAGCATTTATTACCATCTTTGGCATGTTCATGCTCTGGTTTGCTTTGTTTAAATGTAGGCTTTAACTGTTAATTTAATGGTTTATAAATGTGTTGTTCACATGCTATAACGATTAAAAAATAATAATATGCACCACAAATATACTGGCCTCCGCAATAATCAGTTAATCGTTAAATAAATATAATATTTATGTGATGCAGAAAAGAAGATCTTATGCAATATTTATCTTAGGTTATCCTGTTATTCATGTTGAAATAATGCAATTTACCATTTGGAATTTAAATGCCATACCTACCAGCCTGACAACGGGCCTGAATAATTTGCAAAACAAATAAAGCTTAAAACATGCTAACCAAATAAGTACTTAATACCTGCTCAAGTTGTGAACGTTTTTTTTAACATGACAAAGAAATAGCATATGGTCAGAGGTGAACGAATGTTGCTTTGCTGTATCGATACATTAGGACCTAGCGCCACCTGGTGTCTGCTGTGTGCTACTTAAAGTACATTAACTGAAAAGCAAATAGTTCATCTTTGCCTACACAATATTCTGAGATGAAAATAACATTCTTAGCAGAACTCTCTCTCTCTCTCTGCGCCCCGTTTAGTAACCCTTCTAAACTCAAGAATAGTGTTAGTACGTTATCTTGGTTTTGAATGTGCGCATGCGTGTGTGTGTGTGTGTGTGTGTGTGTGTGTGTGTGTGCGTTTGTGTGTGTCTTTATAAATCAGCCCATCTGACTTTAAAGTGCTGTCTAGGCGTTCCTACCCTATTTAGTACGGCGACTTAGAATTGATTTCAGTTAGGAAATGTAATCAAACGTAGCGATCACACGTTCAATCTACTGAATGCACCCTTGGTGTATTGAATGCACTGTATTCACGTGTATGACGAACCAGTCAACAGGCTTGTGGGCTCACACAGTAAATACCAGGAGATGGCGGCAATACACAATTTCACGAAACCTAAAGTACAGAATACAATGCATAATGTGGGACATCCCCTGATTAATCGTTCAACAGTAGAAACTGTTCACGTGCTTTAGTGGAAGTAGACTTAACAGAAACTGAAATGCAGAGACAGATGTAATTAACAATGATGTAATGATGATTAAATTACAGGTATGTGTAAGACTCAAGAATAGCCACTTCACATTTTCTAAAATTTCTGCTACTGGGTGACTGCATAGAGGTCAAAGGAGTAAAGGGTCATAGTTTTAACTACTAGTCACAGTGCACATGCAAATAAACATTGGTCTGGCACCTATATAACCTGAAAACTGATTAGACTAAATCAGCTTTATAAGAATATGTGTCTTGGTGTTGTTGGCACAAATGTTTGTTAAAAGTATAATATATGAATATATCAAATGTAGGTTATGTGGACATCATATGCCAATTCGAGTCTGCCATGCCCTTGATTAAACTCTTTAAAACTCAATAAGCTGGTATGTGTGCGTCTCTAGAGGTTGGATACAAGATTTATAAATATTCATAGTTTCATGTTTAATGTTTAATGACCAATGTATTTCGAAACAAATCATATGTCCACTATAAATGGAACTGTTAATGTCACAATATTGTATGATTTCAATGGAATTGGCCTATACAGCAGTCTGTGCTATCTATAGGCAAATGTTTTGTGGAAAAGGCACATCAGAATGTCCCCAGCCTAATAATAGAAACATAACAGCATGACACAAGCTGTGTTACTGTTATATATAAATAATTATGAAAATGATTGAAATTGACAGAAGCAAGCGCTATGTTATCGAGAAATAATCGCACATTTATTATTTTATAAAATCATGACGGCTAGGCTATATACTGTGGAATAGACACCATTCAACATTAGACAGGCTTCCACTGCAGGAACCAAGTTGCAACTTCAGAGCTGAATAACTGCAGGGTTTGATTTATCTAAAACGTGTGTTTCTCTCAAAGTATGTAAGTGTGCAAATATAAAAAGGTATGAAAAATCGACAGAAGAGGAAGAAACTGAAAGTAAACTGAAAGGACTGATCGGGGGCTGTTTCTGCAACGGTGGGAAGTTCCTCAAGTTTCTGCAGTGGAAAGCTCCTGAATGATTAAAACCTGTTTAACCCGGTACATTAGCCAGAGAGCACCACGCCGGGAAACAACATACTCTTATATAGCATTTTATAATAGGCCTATATTCTACATAGAACAGGCAATGGCCAAAGAAGAAAGCGCTGAACAGTATGTGGCGCCATGTCCATTAAAGCCAAATGGGATAAAAATAGAGAAGGTAAGTACAAAAACTATTTATATTTATGCCAGCAGGCCAAGTAACGAAATGCTTTCATTTGACTACAATGAACGCCTGACAAAGTGTGCATTCTGAAACAACTCAATTAAATGTTTTATTTAACAGGCGAATCACAACAGACTTTTTCCATGTCTGACATGCATCGGGGGGTTGGTTTTCCCCGACTTGCCCATCCTTATGGAGGAAATTTAACGGAGCCACGCCTCCCGAAGCAAATTCCAATTAGGAAACAGCGCTTATTATCGACCAGCGCGTGTTAATGAAATATTATAACCCTTGTTTTATAACCATAGCTTATTGGCTTGGACGAGATCACTGGTGTTGATACCCAACCATGTTTTCTGCTATACTGCATTATTTGTATTTTCTTGTCCTTTATTCAATTAGGAAAAAAATACATTTAATTTACCTTTACCATTACCATTTTTTGTCATCAAACATCAATTCAAATAGGAGGCAATTTAGTTGTTAAGTTAAGCCTATGCTTGTTATATTCAATTACAAAAGAGATACTATTTAACAATTGGATGCCATAACCACACAGTTTATGTCAATTAGTTGTGGGTTGCAGGATGTGATGAGAGTCCTGACTGTCTGCTGACTTTTGGGTGCTGCCTATGGGTCCAAATATGTCACACAACCTACAACATCCCTCTATGTGTGAGCGTGATACAATGTCAGTAAGGAAGAGAGCATGATGACTTCGTGATATCTGAGAAATGTTTTTGATTTTGGACCTCGGGGCCATGGCAGGGCATGGCAGTCAATATTTTGGATGGGACTGGAAGTGTAATTAACACAAGAAGCAGAGATGAGATTAGAAGATCTCTGAGATTAAGATACTGTCATTTTCCACAGCAAAGCGAGCAAGTCTGACTTTCCATTTGAATAGAAACGTACAAACCCTTGACAAGACAAACCTTAACCAAAGGATTTTCCCAGCTCAGTGTTGTTGTTACCATGCACTAGACTATGATGGTGAAGGGTATCTGAGTGTGTTGAAAATTCCTAACATCTAACATCTAACCTTGTAAATATATGACTGCAATGTGCATTATGCCTTCAAAATTAAGCAGATTACATTAAATAAACAGAAAATAATTTCTCTATGTGTTGGTTGTTCCAGAGGAGGCAGCAAAGAAGCCGTTTGTCTGTGTGCAGTAAACTGTGCTATGCCATTGGTGGAGCTCCCTACCAGATCACTGGAAGTGTCCTGGGATTCTTCCTCCAGATCTACCTGCTGGATGTGGCCCAGGTAGATCACAGTCATTTCATACCGAGAAGAGGGAAGGAGAAATGTATTTGTTATAAGTTATTGTTAATAACTATAGTAACATACAGAGACAATACATTTAATTCATTCATACTACTATTACTTACACTGATCACATTTAAAGGCAAATTCGTCAAGAAAAAGTTTTGTAGTCAGTTAGTGCACAGTGCCACCTGTGGTATTCCAAGAACTCTCTCCAAATCTAAATGATGCTTTATCTGATGCAGACCAGATCCACTGGAGTCATGGCCAGTGAAAGGTATCATATTGAATGGTCACGGTTGGAAGTTGAAGCTCATTTCTTTCATTTTATAGTTGGATCCATTCTACGCATCAGTTATTCTGTTTATGGGCCGAGCCTGGGATGCAGTGACAGATCCAATAGTGGGGTTTCTAGTGAGCCGAACCAAATGGACACGTTTTGGTCGCATGATGCCCTGGTAAGTTTCACAAGGGTTTTCGGGTTGGGTTTAAATATGGCTAGAGAGAGACCGGACATCACACATTGAAATTTGACAAGGACAAAATATTTAAACCATGTTTAAAATGAAAATACATTGTGCTACATGTGAGTTTGTGAGTCCTAACTTAGGCATTCAAACACTAAATATAAGAGAGGATGCCGGTTGTTCATGAGTACCATGTGGTGTGTGGTGTGTGTGTTGGGGGGTGGAGATGACACACTGCTTTCTGGAATGTTGAAATGTGATAGAAAGTAAACAGATCATTTTTGTCTTACTGTCAGGTTTACATCTTATGATTTTGCCTTTATTCCTCTGTAAGTTTGACACTGAACTGTGTTTTTGATGTGCCAATAATAGCTTTACATCAAATAACTTATCTTAGGAAGGTATATTTATCTTTTGGTTATTATTTAATACCGTAGTTATTTTGGAATATCAATACAATAATAGGAATCTATGTGAAAGTTAGTTTTGAAGATGCACCTTCAGAAGTTATTAGTGCAGGTGCATGTCTTGTGTGTGTGTGCAAACTGTATATGTATGTATTTTTCTTCGAGGACATGGCCATTGCCATGGTTTTCTGACCTTTAACTGTTATAGACATGTGTGATCTGTGTATAATCAGCCAAAACGGTGCATATTTCAATACATTTTCACTAATGACCATGTTATTGTAGTGATTCAGTGAGCCTATTGAATAATATAGGTGACATTTGTGGCTAAGAACATCTGCCCTAAATTACTTTCTGACCATCACCTTCTAGGATCCTCATTTCTACACCCTTTGCGGTGCTGAGCTACTTCTTGATCTGGTATGTCCCTTCAGTGGAGCAGGGAAAAGTTCTCTGGTACCTGTTCTTCTACTGTGCCTTCCAGTCCCTACAGACGGTTTGTTTATCAGATACTCTCCAATATGTTTGTTCCACATAGAACTGCATGGAACAGGAGTGCAATTCTGTCAATTCTGTCAACTCTCGTCTAGTAATGCAATTAGTAGAATATTAGCAATAAGTTATCATAGTTATTTTTTTGGCGGAATGGCTAGTTTAGGGGGCTCCTCATCATACGCATGGAACAAGCCTGCAGCATACAGCAAAACAAGCACGACAAAAGCAATCAGCACAACCTTAAGCACAAACGGGACAGAAGACAAGCACCACAACCAATCAGAATAAAGGGGGAAGTAGGGGAGGTGGGGGGTGACCTGCTACGAACCCAGCAATAGAGAGGAATTTGCAGCTACCATTTTAAAAGGAAGCTCCTTCTTCTAAAGGCTAAGGAAATATGTTAAGGTTAGTCAGCTGAGTGGCGACTGGCGTCAGCTGATGCTGGCAGAGCGGAGGTCAGTGGCCTGCCAGAACAAACGCTTAATGCTACTCCTAACCTGGACTTTTTAAGGCCTAACACTGTTTTGTTTGTGTTGGCAGTGTTTCCATGTCCCCTACTCAGCCCTCACCATGTTCATAAGCACCGAGCAGAAGGACAGAGACTCTGCCACAGCCTACCGTAAGTCATTCATGTTGTGGCCAAAATTATTTATCTAAGGAAAGCATAAGGTTCACGAAAGGCAAATCACATGTCTCAATCATGCTCACATATACCATGGATGGGCCTAACTGTCTAGTGAGTTGTGCCTTTTCATTACGACTTAACTGCTGTTAAAATGTTCTGCACTTGATTGTCCTCAGGAATGGCAGTGGAGGTGCTTGCTACATTGGTTGGCACAGCCATACAGGGACAAGTAGTGGGCGGGGCTGTCTCCCCCTGTGAGCTCACTAGTAACTCCTCCCAGATGAGGACTGAGTTTAACATGTCCCATCGCTCTCTGGATGAGACGGTGAGAGCAGAATGAAAGGCGATACTTGATTATTAATGACATTTGGACGTTCTGGAGAAGATGTTACGATTTTGTTTATGGTTGTAAGTTGCTGTCTATTCTGTTTTTTCCTCCATGTAGAAACAAGCTTACTTGATTGCCTCAGGAATCATATGTGCTATCTATGTGCTCTGTGCCGCCATCTTGTTTATGGGTGTGAAGGAACAGAAAGGTAAATATTCCGTTTTTATTTCCGTCTACATTTCATCAGTTGACCCAAACTTTGACTCCTTACTGATTTCAATTGCTGGGATTAAGAAAAGTATAATTGTGGTAGATACTGGTTGCTCTACAAACACAACACTGCAGAGATAATTATCAGTTTGTATATGTCCTAATGGTGTTTTTCTCCTCTGTGGTGGAATATCAGAGAGTGGCAGAATTACATCGGAGCCAATCACATTCTGCCAGGGTGTAAGGCTTGTCTTGAGTCATGGACCTTACATTAAACTGATCACGGCCTTCCTCTTCACATCACTGGGATTCATGGTAAGTGCTTAGTTCCAAGGTATATTTTGCTCTGTTGTGTAATGTGTGACAAATGCGTGACAAAACACAAATCTCACTTAGTGGTTCTGGAACCCATGACTTCTGCATGAGCTCAATAGATTATGCTATTAGCATAGACATTGTGGTAGAGAGGAGTGTGGACACTTAGCAATGTGCAGGAGATGCATGCATTCTTGGAGCTATTGTAGCCTACACTAATGTGTGCTATTCCTTTGCTCTCACAGATATTGGAAGGCAACTTTGCACTTTTCATTACATATGCACTTGACCATAGGAATGACTTCCAGAATATTCTTTTGGTCATTATGGTGAGTAATTAAACTGTTTTCATAATAAAAAGGGGTTGTTGGGCACTTGGAATTGTTTCCCTGTTCACAAATTCACTTAAGGAGAAATTCAAATTCACCCAGAAAATATTTTGTTGCCTACAAAATCTGTCAGTGCCACCATGGCAACTTAAACTTTATTGTCTTTTCCTCTGGGTGAGGTAAACATTTATAAGATGTTAGATTTGGGCAAAATGTAGGTTTAGTAATTTAACTTGACTGGCTGCTAAATTATTTGTGGCACTTCTCAATGTGGTCATTAACACACTGGTTGACCACATCTGTCAGTCTGTCCACACCATGGTTACATCAGCACCTGGTAAAACATGTTATTCCCTTCTTCCATGATGTTCTTCACTAAGTTTATCACACCTGTGGGCTGTCAGTCACTTGTCATCATGAAGCATATCCCATTAAGTGCTACATGATCCTATAATGATCATACTGTATAGAACTGTTAGCTACTCCATAGTTTTCCTTGACCCGTATAGTTTCCATTGCAATGAGCAATGGAAATATCTGTTATTAATTATGTCCAACCAGTTTATTCCTGGGACAAGGATGGATAGATGTATTATGTATACATATAACACTACCAGTGTTCTTTACATTCTTTGCAGCTATCTGGTACAGTAGCCATTCCATTTTGGCAGTGGTTCCTGTCACGCTATGGGAAGAAGACAGCCTTTTACGCTGGCCTCATAGTAAATAACACTTCACACATCATTTCAACTATGCATCAGTGTGAATATATTCTCTCAAGCAATATTGTCATGTCCTCCCTTTTATTTCAGTGGGCAGTGCCCTTCATGATCCTGATAGTTTCCCTTGAGAGCAATCTGATAGTTTCCTACATGGTGTCTGTGGCAGCTGGTGTGAGTGTGGCATGCACACATCTCCTACCTTGGTGAGAATGAGTACTTCACAATCCTTCTCTTTCCATCCTTGTCTAAAAGCACACTGGCTAGCTAAAACACTGTAGCACACCAACAGTAGCAATATATGTTTATAGACATTAATCATATCTGATTAATCATACAATTGCAACTGTGGAGGTATGATAATATGAATATATTGTTCACAGGCAGAGAAACATTTGAGAAACATTGTATTGATTGAATTGTCATAAGTGGTCATGGCTACAGTAATGATGACAATAGCAATCAATTTTTCACTTATACACAGTGATTCATTATCAGTTGTGATGGTTGGCCTCTCCATTCAGGTCAATGTTGCCAGATGTGGTGGATGACTTTAAGATAAAAAATCCTGACATTCAGGGCCATGAAGCCATCTTCTACTCTTTCTACGTCTTCTTTACAAAGTTTGCCTCCGGAGTGTCACTAGGCATATCTACTCTTGGATTAGAGTGAGTTGATTGATCAATTTGTATCTTTTATTAAGTGTGGTTAATTCATAGCTGAAGAAATGTTTATGTGTTTGCTATGTGCATGTCATTCTCTCCATGTTTGTTCAGTTTTGCTGGATATGTAACCGGTGGCTGCTCCCAACCAGAGGCTGTCATTTTTACTCTTAAAGTGCTGGTGTCCGCTGTGCCAGTAGCTCTTATTGCTGTGGGGTTGCTGATCTTCATGATGTACCCCATCAATGAGGAGAGGAGACAAATCAACTGTAAACTGCTGAAAGGCAGGCTGTAAGTGAGACCCAAGAGCAGCAACACAATGTGGCTTTGCTTAGTCTAACCAAGTGTTTGGCTTTTGTGTGTAACTTTCACCTCCCCCCTCCACCAAACAGGGACACTGAACAGGATTGTGACTCCTACTCTGACTATCATGGAACTGTTTTGTAGAACAGGGAACCACCTAACCACATACACACCGCTACTACGTATTGTCAAAAGAAGGACAAGAACATCAGGTTGCCGGGACAGACTTTGTTTCTTTGGATTTAGTTGGCAATAGGAGGATACATGGAACATCGAAATGATTTTCTATTGGTTCACATGTTTTTACAGCACCCCCTAGTGGTCAGCTAAAGTCATCTCACCTGCATGCAGTTAGTCCTTAATGTTTGGATTAAGTTTCTGTGTAAAAGTTTAGACATGCAATCTAACACTATGGGATATTTTCTAACCCAAATATTAGGTTTACTGAGAAAATACTCACTACAACATGTGATTTTACATGAAGGAGTCTTGCAAAATCAGATGTTGTTTCTAGCTTGGTTTTGAATGGTGCTTCACTAAATTAAAGTGTGTGCCTGTTTTGTTGATATTGAGGGCTGTAAAATACACAGCTTCATCAGAATACGTGCCTTTCTACAAGTGTTCTACATGCTACAAGTATATGGTATTGTTTGGGGAAATGTATGTTCTGTAGACCTTTGTGTTACGGTTTGTTTTCGTTATATCAAAAATGGTTCCCTTAATACAACCCATCCTTTAGTAAAACATTCACCTCATGCAATGGCTTGACACAGTAAAGACATTTTGATAACATTTAAATTGAAATCAGTTTTCAAACCAGCTGATTGCATTATACAGTATGGAAATACTTTAGATGTACTGTATACTGTTATTTTATTTATTACTGTTACGATAGCTGACATGGGGAGTAGACCAAATAAATGTTAGCATTTCAAACCTAACATGCCATCTGGACTGACCACAACTATGGTGATGGTTGTACATCAGATTCTTTGTGCTTATAATGCTACCTCTGGCTTACAGTATTTTACCAATAGCCTGTTATTTCCTTTTATGAAAACATCTGAAGCCAAATGGTTTTTATGAAATCTGTATATTATTTTTAAATATATATTCTCACACTGCTTATTTGAGATGTATTTATTAAACATGGCAGTAAATGTTAAATATTACTTTTCTTTCTTCTGTGGTTTAGATGTTTACTGTTCTGAAATACATTTTACTGATTGTATGATCAATGCTGTACAGTATAAACATCAGTTTACTGTATTATCATTTGTATAACAAAACTGACGTTATTTATTTGGTAGGCTATATGTCAATACATATTGGCAACTAAACGGGCTTCAGGGGCAGTTGGCTAGGGCCCCATATAGTTTAAATGTTTAATTATTATTAAAACAGTGTTTTATGTTTTCTCTGTCAAGAGTGGAATTCATCACGAAAATGTAAAAAAAAAAGTAAATTAAAAAGATCTCTTGTCAGAGCTGCCATTAAGATGTTGTTTAAGTATTCCAGATAGCGATTAGAATCTGGTAGATTTTACATGACACATGTAAGTGTATTTTTTAGATATCGCATATAAGGTGCTAGATTGGCCAGAAATGCCCCCGATTGGTTTAATATAAATCTCTACAATAGTAGGCCTAGTGATTGATCGGATTAATTTAAATTAAGTCATATTTCCAAACATATCTAAAACTTTATGTGAAACGTTTGAATTCGGTTATCCAATCCTACCTAATTTATCTCAGGCGCTAATGAAGTCCACCCGTGGTCGTTTCACGGACGCACACTTAAGATGAAAACAAAGTTCAGCCTCTACGCTTTGTGGCTATTTGTATTCTATATGTGCCAACGTAATACCACTACATACTGTTATGAATCAGCAAGTCCGTTTAGAAGGAAAAATGTTTTTAAAATTGCCTCTCCAAAGCGCATTACCGATTACACGTTAACTACAGACAGTAGCGCCTTGAAGTTGCCTAGTCCCAGCAGCGTCATATTCCAACCCCCGCAGACAGAAATGCAAGGGAAAAATATGAAGACCCTCTTTGCTTACTTACCAGACGTTTCTTTGACCTGCTCAATGTCTAATTTTGTGGTGCGCGTCAAAACAACTTTCTATGGTCTTGGTGCGAGTGCAGAAGAGCTGAAAATTGGGACCACATGCAAGAGCAACGGACTTCTCCAACCTTATGGCGTCCTACTTTTCACCTATTCGCTGATGGACTGTGATGTCCAACATGAGGTAAGATTTGAGTGGATTATTTGTTTTGTAAATGGCCCAAGTTTCTTAGAAAATGATGTGCTCCGACAGATGCTCTCTGGTTATCTTGTGTATAAATTCATGCTCCATTATGAATCCTCACCTCAACGATTCTCAAACCGAGTTAATCGAATCACCGTGAACCTGGAATGCCGATTTCAAAGGTTAGACATGTTTATACATGTTGTTAACTGCTGCTGATGTCTTGACTAACCCAACACGTCTAACATTAACCTCACCAGGCATCACCATGTGCATCAACTGGCTGTGCGTCCTACCTGGCAAACTGATATTATGCGTAAACAGCTGACAGGGAGCCTCAATGATTTCCAAATTCAGCTGATGGATGGTAGGTGTCGAAAGATGGTTGACAATATGTGTACATGGTATTAAATGAAAAAACATTTTTAAAAAGTGTCCATCATATTGTGATGTATATTGTCATAGATTCATGGGCCTCACCTGTCCAGTCCCCAGTGTACCATCTTGGACAGACTGTAAATTTCCAGGTATCAGGTTCACATCTGCCCACTGGAGGAAAACTGTACATCAGTAGCTGCTATGCCACGCCAGACACTGGTTCTAAATCATCTCCCATTTACACCATAATTGACAACTTTGGGTATGTATTCATTGGATGTTTGTATTATTTATACAATACATGTAAAAAGTAATTTATGGTTAATTATCATTGACAGGTGTCTGAGCGATAGCCGGAGAGAGCCATGGGTGTCGCAGTTTGTCTCTCCTCGGACAGATGACACCTTACGATTCTCCCTTGGTGCTTTCCAGTTCATTTCTGAGCCTGACATTGAGGTCTGGGCATGAAGAGAATCTCTGATTACTACTATTGAATCAGTTCATCTGAAGGTCGAACCTGCTAATGCTGCATAATGCTCTGGTGTCAGCAAAAACAACTCATTTTAAACATTCTATTTTTAGGTCCGTGTTCATTGTACGTTAGTTGTGACATCCGACGACCCAGGTCCAGCACACAAATCCTGCACTTACAGAGAGAACGGGTACGATTGACAAACTTCTTAACATTGTTTTTAAAGGGACAAGATGTAATCTAATATCACCTTTACAGATGGAGTGCCCTCATTGGTGATGACTCCATATGCGATTGTTGTGAAGCAAAGTGTGTGACCTCCAAACAACGTCGATCCATGAAAGAAGGTGAGTGTGGCTGTATGACAAAGGAGGAATATAGGCTGTAGGAGCTTATATTCTTTGTAACAATGCTGTATCCCAGTAAAACAGCATACGACTCCCTTAATGTGTCCATTGTTTTCCCTATATGCCCAGGCTCAGCTAGTACCGGGTTACTGCTGGTGTCTGATCAGCCATACAGACCAGAGCACAGCATTCTACCACTGACTGCCTCTCAGGTTAGCGGAGGCGGCGAGGTGGTGCTCGGAGACATTGTGGAATTGGAGCCCCAAATAAATCCACGTATGAAGGAGCCGCACACTGCTGAGACTCTGCCAGATACGACTGGTCTCTCGACAGTCAATGGCCACGCTTATGAGAATCTATTTGAAGACGGCATGGATGCAGTGGGTTTAAGACTTGGGCGTGTCATGGAAGAGGAGGAGCATTCTGGGGACCAGGAGCATGGATTGGTTTATGCAGTGAAAGATGAGTTGATAGAAGGTGTGGTTTCTGAGCTTGGAGAGGTGGAAACAGGAGGCAGTGATGGACAAGGGAGTAAGATAGAACAGGACACATCTCTTGTATGGGTGAAGGAAATGCCAGTTTATCAAGGAGAGGACTGGATGGGGGGAGAGGAACATGACTACCTTCTGCCAGTTGAAAGTAAGGAAGAATCCAAAAATATCCATACAAGGAGACACAATGAGGACATTATGGGTTTCAGAAGACTGTATGACAGGCATAGCAAATGATAAGGAGATGGCTTGGTATTTCCCATGGGTGTAGTGCTGATGATTTTTCAACTGTTCTGTTTCACTGATCAACTGGCATTAGGTTACCAATTGAGCAATTTCACTAAAATCCTATATACAAATGTAGTCCTGTGTTATTTATGCCATAGCATAATTAACGCAAACATTGGATAGGAATGTCAATGCACAATTGTGGTGATACTTGTAAAAAGCTCTGTACAGTAAGAGGACAATATAGTAAATAAAACAGTTTGATTTATGAAAGGTCATTAATTGTCAGAATGGTCTTTATTTTTTCCAATATACATTACCATTTATTAGATTACAGTGACAATCAATTTGAAGTATTTTATAATTCCAAAATGGTAATATCCAATTTTATTTTACAGTTTACAACATATCACTGTCATTAGTAACTAAAAGCAATATAAAATGTCTCCAAATTATGATAGACATCATGTGTCATTTTATAGCGAGGGCAGAGAATTAAAGACTTCAACAAAAAAATATATAGATATATATATTTGGGATTTTATATACTAAACTAATTATGACAATGGCATGGACATTTGAGATGAACTCATGAGGGCTCTACATAGAATTGTAAAGTGAAACTCAGAATTCCCATAGAATGAAATGAAACATGAAAAGAATAACTTATGTAAATATTTGTATAGCAAATATGGGTGCAACACCACCTTTTAACATCACAATAGAATCTCCGTAGTGCACATTCATAATGATTGGATACTTTAAATAAAATTAAGTTATATTACAGATACAGACACGCACCCAAGATTCCCATTGTTAGATGTACTAACTAGAAGCATCGAGACAAAAGTCCTCTCTCCCCGTTCAGCAGGAAAGTAGTGGTACAATCATTATGTGACACTAGAGGGTGGTATATGCACATGCCTGAACTGGGCATCCATGTCCAGCACGCATTTTGATGATAAAGCTCAGTAGACTCACAAGGAAAATACATGTATTCCAAAAATGAAAACGAAATTAGTAGTAGAACCTCAAGACCCACACCACTGATAGCAAATTGAACTGACATATATTTAAAACAGAGCTATTCAAAATGCTATACCTGAAGCATCCATCTCTTAACTATTTTCTCCATCAAACTCCTGCATCTCACTGTCATATACCCACTTGTCAACTTGCAGCAAAGTCAAGCTTTGCCAATAGTCCTTCCAGAATTAATTATTTCGTTGTTCAGTCTGTCAAGATTATATCGGTCTTCCTTCAACAGCATCTGCAGTCCCATTCTGTTTCTCTGGAGTGCCTTTGGTCAAGAGAGTGGACAGTGTTAATCTAGCTATTTGGCAATAAATGAGGAAACCATTTACAGTGTAATAGAGTATTACATTTATTACTTACCGTCAGTGCTTTCTGGCTGTGCGTCCTGTCCTGCAGTCTGCATGTTCTCAATTTCCTCTGTCTCTTTGGATTTCCCTTTGGGTTTCTTTGCTACAGGGGGAGGCAATTTAAGCCCTTTCTTCTGGGACTCTGCATCCTTGTCAGGCTTTGATACTGATGACAGCTCAGCTACCAGGTTCTTTTGCAAGTTCGCTTGGGCCTCTGGTGTGGATGCAGTGTCGATCACCACTTTCTTGGTGCTCTTAGAGAAGACAAAGCTGGCCATGCTGGAGGGAGAGCTGCCCGGTGGTGAAGTGGGGGACAGCAGGCTGAGGCGGGAGGAAGGGCCATCTTTGGATCTAGCCGCTGTCCTCAAGCGAATGGCCTCCTGTAGGTTCATGGAGGGTGAGGCGCCCATGGCAGGAGTAGACTTCTTTGCAGGGGAGGTGACTGTAGATGAAGGGGTGGGTAGAACCACACTAGAATGGGCCTTCGCAGTTGCTGGCTGTGAGAGTACAGTTTCAGGTGGAGATGTGGATGTAGGAGAGGTCATTATCAGAGACCTTCTAATGGGCTTCTGAGGGGCCTCAACGCTGGTGACCTTATTTGACTGCGGTTCCCTCATAGTAACCTTAGTAGAGGCCTGACTCTGAGCTTTGGTAGGGTTATGATCGCTGCTGACCGACTTGAGCTTGACGGTCTGCAGAAGGGAGGGTGTGACCACAGCAACAGGCTCCTGTTCTGGGGCAGAGACGGATATCTGATTTGCAGTAGGGATGGGAGTATCAGTGGCGGGCTCCTGCGCAGGTCGAGGTGGAGACAAGGAAAGACTCTCAGGTGGTGCAGGAGCATGCTCTGGCGCCACAGGTGGGGTTTCGAGTGTGGTCGGAACAGGGACATCAGCGGGAGGTGGGGAGGGGAGGTGCTGAGCTGAGGGATGGCCACCATCTGCCAAGGGAGGAATCACTTCTGGTGGGGGTAGGGGCTTTGAGGGAGAAGGTGGATGAACACTCTCCGGCAGAGGAGTAACATCTGCTACTGATGCAGGCGAGTTTGACTGTGAGGGTGACGTTTCTTGGGGTAGCAGGGGTGGTGGAGGTGATGAGAGGGAGCCAGTTGATGAAGTTGTGGCCTCTGGGGGATCAACTTCTCCAGCAGATGCAGAAGTCCCCTTCTCATCTAGTAGAGGTGTCGCCTCCGTATTGGACGGAGACGTGGCCTTCTCAGCAGGTAAAACAGCAGGGAGAGCAGAAACCTTCTCAGCTACGAGATCAGGTGGTGGAGCAGCCTTTGTAGCAGGTGGTGGAGCAGCTTTTGTAGCAGGTGGTGGAGCAGCCTTTGTAGCAGGTGGTGGAGCAGCCTTTGCAGCAGGTGGTGGAGCAGCCTTTGCAGCAGGTGGTGGAGCAGCCTTTGCAGCAGGTGGTGGAGCAGCCTTTGTAGCAGGTGGTGGAGCAGCCATTGTAGCAGGTGGTGGAGCAGCCATTGTAGCAGGTGGTGGAGCAGCTTTTGTAGCAGGTGGTGGAGCAGCCTTTGTAGCAGGTGGTGGAGCAGCCTTTGTAGCAGGTGGTGGAGCAGCCTTTGCAGCAGGTGGTGGAGCAGCCTTTGC
>JAODUG010013715.1:0-7500 GCA_027564795.1 Aphredoderus sayanus | reverse complement strand
GTGGTATACGCATGCTATGCACATGCACTGTTGCAAGTCTTGTTCCCCATGGGAGAGCTGTAGTGTCAGTCTACACTGCTGTCAGTGCCTGCTCAACCACAGCCAATAAGTCGCCACGGCTCCATTTTGAAATAACACATGCACCCCCCCGCTACAGAATAACCTCTGTTTCACCCAAGCCCTTAACGTGCCTCTCGTCTACCTCAAAACCCCAATCTAAGCCCAATATGAGCCCCGTTTGCTCTGCTATTGATGAATCCCCGTCTGTTACCCTAGTCCCTACAAATTACCATATTATGGGGCTTACAGGTATTAGTTTTGTGAGGCCCTGACCCAAATCAAATGAGAAGGAGATGGTGATTGGGGCCCGTGTTTGCCTATGTCTGGACGGGTAGTGATGGAGAGGCTGGCCGAGACGAGGGAGGGTTTGCTGAGGAGGGGAGGCAGCGAGACACGGGTCGCGGAGGGACTTGGCGATGTGGCATCCTTTATCTTCCCAACTGGCCGATAAGGGCCGCGGCGCGTAGCTGGCATGTGCGTGGGCCGGCCATGCCCCCGGCGCAGTTCTGTTGCCAAGGGGACGGCGGCTGAGGGGAGGGCGGCGGGTTACGGCCAGTCGAGGAAGCGGTGGACAGGCCGACTTCTCTATCCAACTATGGACACCTCGGTCTCCCACAGAGGCGTGGCTTGCAGGGAAGAGAGTGACTCTGACGCATGGTAAGTGAAAGATGGACAGGCCCAGTGGAGGGAGGACAATGACAGACAGAATGGAGATCTGATAAGCGCACATACACAAGGGAAGACAGCGTGTTTATTCAGTGTATTTATCACCTCAGAGCTAGGTCAGTGGGTGCAAAGCACTAGCGGATACATTGCGCACATGCAAGTTTGCAAGAGCGTATTCAAGTCAAACCTAAATGCAGCTATTACGAAGCGTAATATATATTTAGATCTAGGAACATTTGCTTTGCATTTTCTGTTCACCATGTTGCTGTACAACACTGAATGCTCAAAGTATTCTGAAACTATGTCTATGTTGATCTATACAGATTTTAGTGCCTACACTATCCCTGTTCCACGTTGAACCCACATATAGTACAGTAATAGAGCAGGGATGTTTTGTGCACAGTGGCCCTCGGTCAAATCTACTGATGCCATGAGTGATTTATCTAATAGAGTTTTGAGTGGCTGAAAATTAGTATTAGTGCTTAGTACATATCACATTATCTAACTGTTCTTCCCGTCAACGCAAATCTTCCCTGAAGGAATCATCTGCCTAGACACACATATAGGCAAGGCCATGTCTTGGCTAGTGTGCATGCCGGTGCAGGGATGAAATGCCTGCCTGACATCTTTGATGCAAGCAATTCAAGTTTCTTTTCCAAATGTGTCACCCTTGGTTGATCAAACTTATATAAAAAAAACTGCCAATGACAAACAAATGCCGCTGAGAGGAGCAGGGACGGAAACTAACAGCAGGGCGAGATGAAAGCAGATACGAACGGGGAGGAAAGGAAGAGACAGTGATTTGCTACGGGCAATACTTTAGTCAGGCTCCTACTTTATAAGCAAGCTTCTAATCACCTCATTATCCTTGACTGATCTTGACAGAGGTAATATTTTACAGCTTGTCTTAGTAGGCGTCTCCTCCACACCAAACAGACATGTCTTCCCTCCCCTTGGCATGTTTGAGGTCAAAGTGCAACAGGTAGGAATGCATCGCCAAGGAAGTCGACATAATGAAGTTGTCACACGTTGACCTCCGCCACGGTGAATTATAAGGTCCGGCAATCTCCTTGACTTATGGGTAAAATAATCAAGATGATCATTTAAGTAGGCAATGTACTGTAGTATACAGCTATCACTGTCAAGTTCAAATCACACTGAAGTATATGTTTGTTTCTGATTAGTTTAGGCTGATGTAAGTAATTGATTAGGTAAATATGCAAATCACAACAGTGGGTAAAATTGGCTGTTATGCAAATGAATAAGTCATGCATGTATGGCGGGACACAAAACAGATTTAAATGCTGACCTAAATGCCCCTCTGTGTCTATTTATTACCACACAATATACACAAAAGCATGGCAATCTCCAACAGTGTAACTGACTTAATGATGGTCAGAAGGTCAGCATCAACCTCTCCTCTGAAATTCAAATGTCCATCGACAGTTCCTGGAGAAGCCGTTTTCCTTGCGGTGACGTTGTCCTGACTCAGGGCTGTGATGACTCAGTGACCAATGTGAAAGTCTCATTAATTTAGGCCACTTAAGGCTATTTTCCAGTTAGGCTTGTTTTCTAATGAGGCAGGGCAAGGCAATTAGGTGATTACGGTTATGGCAGCACCATGCTTTTTTAGGCATACAGGAGTGGACAGAATCTAGCCCACTGTCTAAACTGTGAAGGAGTCATTACATAAATAAATGACAACAAACTGAGCCAGGAGTAAAAGGCTCCATGTACAGCAAATGCAACCAGGTTGATGTTTTGCTTTTTCCTGATGATCTCAAAGTGGATATCTCACCAAATGTGTGGCCGCACACGTCAATTTAATGATACTCTCAGCAAACACGGAGACATAAGAACTTGTCAACGGCAGAACTTTTGCCAGTACACTCCTTGAATTGACCCGTGGGAATGACCGGCAGACTCCAACATAGGGGAAAGAAACACTAATGAAAGAATAGAAAAGCAACAGTGGGTTTCCCTTCAGTCACAAGGCGAATGCTGGGTCTCTTAGCAACTAATACTTGTTAGTCTATGTTATTATTCCCATACATCGTGTGTAAACTTTGAACCTGGTGTCTGTGGGCAGTAGAGGCTATCACCTTCCAGTGTGCTCTAGGTTTTCAGCACCTTGCACACATGTCTAGACTCAAAAGTGTTAGTCATGAATGGGCCATGCGTGTGTGCACACTTGTGTGTACTGTATGTGTGTGTGAGACAAGTGATTCATCTCTCCATTATTTTACCACCCGGAAACACAGCGCTGAAAGGCACCGGCTTGGACTCACTTGACACTCCATCCCCAATGTAGTGCACTAAACCTGACCTCCGGGGCCCCTTGCTTGGGGCCACAGGGGACTCCCTTGTGTTTCACGTTCAGAGTTGTGTATGAAAATAATGCATGGAGACTACAGTAGAAGTATGTCTTCACATGGTTGTGCTCTATACTGTACATACGATATATTAGACCAGAAGACACAAGTTGTTTTGGAAGCACATCAACATGTTACTCTCTAGTGTTCCATCTGACCTGAGAAATGTTGTTGGAAGTGTACAATTCTTCTTGGAAATGGAGACAGTAATGTAATAGTTTAATAATCATACAGTAAAATGTGGAAGTTTTAAAACAGGAGCCACATTTGTAAGAGGACAACCGTCTGCTGATTTACGGATTCATTTGACGGTGCAGTCAGACAAACACAGCTGATAGACCTGGTGGAGTCGCCTTGACCAGCCATAGCGTCACAGAAAATCAAGGTAAAGGATTTACTAAACAAAAATAGTCTCTGAAAATGAGAGTAGGAGACAGAAATGTGAAAGAAACATTACGGGACCTCTCCCTATGTTTACCTTTGCAATTTTGCCCAATTTGTCTAAATTGCTTAGCCGACCTCTTAGAAAAAAAGTGCATATGCTCAATGTCAAAAAGCAGAATAATATGACTGATCACCTTCATTTTGTCCATTTGGCTCCTTGGCACAGGTTTCTAAATTGTGTATTCTTTCCATGGCGCCAAAACCACCCGCCCTGCATTTAATTAATTTCCTTTTATTTATATGGCTAAAACTTTGCTTCAGTTTTTCTTTAGGTTACATAGATTTTTACTTGCTTTGGGAGACCCCAGACTGCTGGACTTCTGGTTAATCATCATTAAATGTCTCCTGTCTCACTTTTCTTTTTGTCACAGTGTCCCTGGCAAAGAGGTTTTTATGGTAGAGAAAAAAAGAAACAAATTTAATTTGTCAGGATTGGATTGTTAAAAAGATGAAATTACTGCCATCAAGACCAATTGGAGACTAATGTTGGTGAACGTTGCTTGAGGCAGGGTAATGAGGAAAATGGCTTTTATGCTGCATTCTCGAGGGCAAAGATCTAGCCCAATTTCCCTGTTGATTTGGCTTCCTATGGATCATTGCTTAGTGGGTCCTTCTAGTGGAAAATGAAAGCAGGATAGAGACAAGAAAAACAGCGTCACCATTATCAAAGGTCTAAGAGCATTTCTTAAAGGTAGCATTCATGCACTAACTAGTGTGTCAAGGCTGGAGAATTTGTTGGAAAACAGATATGATCTTAATGTGAGCAGTAACAACCATTTTTAAAGGACACAAATGACTGTGTCAAATGTACTTTATTTCGTGATAAAAACTACCCAACCCAATTCTGTACCAGTGACCACAGTGCCATGGGATTTAAACACACACATACAGTAAGCCATATTCATCTCTTTCTTTTACTTACATTTGGTGTTTTCTGTCTATTCTCCATTTTTAATACAACGCTCAACTTGTTTACCTGAAGGCCCCAGCCTTTCCCTGTAAGTGACCTGTCAATCCAGGCCTATTTCCACCAGGCTGGAAGACCCTCTGTGAAGGGACCTGGGTGGGCACGATTGGGTGGGGCTGGGGAGTTGAGAGGCTCCCCAGAGATTATTAGTGTATTATAATAAAAAGGATATCATGCCAACAAAATATTTCAAACTTTGGAAATAAATCAGCATTTGTGTTTTGTGTTTCTATTCCCAATTCAAACTGCAAGTTTAACATTTGACTCCCGTATTATGTTTACTTGACATTATGAAAATATCCTATATAGTAAAACATTGCTGCAACATATAGGGATCAGTCGACCCTTCTCAACCATTCACTGCCATCTTTTGTGACTACTACACATGCACTCGCTCTCTCTGAGACAGTGCAGGCTTGCAGGTTAAACATTCGCTCCGTTTTGCATTCACTGCGCTTAATGAAGTGCCAGCATTCAGTCGGCCATGTTTTCTCTCACCACAGATAAGCAGCGACAGGAGAGACATGCTTGGGTTCATCTCAGGAAGGTCTGGACCAAGTAGACGCACTATAGCTGAAACAGTGTGATTCCCTGCAAAAATGTGTACGGCTGTAGGATCAATGAGGTCGCAGAAGGCGCAATTATCTTTATTGATGAAGTGGCGGCAGCGCGATGCATCATTCCGCCGTCAACAGGTTTGTGTAACATCTGAGGCGAAAAGGAAAATATCCAAATGTACCGTTGTTTGTTTTCTCTACTGAGGGTATGTGGACAGACATGCAGCTTCTACACTACACAGGACACCTTGTGCAAGTTCCTCTCTGTTGTTGATGTGAATTTTTTTTTTTCTCATTCTGCTGCGTTTTTATGACTTTCACATTATGTGATAAATCACAGCATCGCAGTGGGGACAGTTTCATGACATCATTCACGCTACATTTCCAACAGTGAGCCAGTTTCTGATTAGGGCAGTAAATCTCTCTGCTACTCTCTGTAGCCCTCTCTCTATCCTCCTCTCTCTCTCACACAGGCAGTAGATGGTGTCTCCTTGTCCAGATGGAACAGTGGTCTCTTTGGGACTTGGGTGAGACACAACAGAGGAGATTGAGGAGGTTGCGTTTACTGTGTGTCACCCCTAGCAGCAGTTAAAGTGATTGAACTGTTGTTAAACCCTCCTTGACTCTATAGCTTCCTTATAAATCCATAAACAGGCGTGCAGGTTGAAAATAATCCCATTGGTCATATTACGTGATGAACCAGAGTATTTAGGTGTTTTTTTATAACACATCCAGTGTTTCCCAAAAACATACAACTAACATGTCCAGGAGGGTGTTTACTGACAATCGAGAGTCAAATATAAAAAAATGTATGTTTGTGACAGTGCCACAGGGTGCTTGCTTAGAATGTCCAACCCACACATTGTAAACTTATTTTTGTTATTATTGGTCTGGAATTGCTGTTTTGTTTACTTTGGAAGTGGGTTATTTTACTGACTTTGAGCTCACAACATACGTTATTTGCACTTAAAGTAATTAGCTGAAAGTGAATAACCAAAGTATGACTTACAACACATTGCATTTTAAGAGAAAATAATGTGGCTATTATGTCCTCTTGTAGTTTTAAATCACCACATCACTATGTCTGTTGTACAGTCATAGAAGAGCTAATTTACATTCCGCGCTCTATAACATTCATTAAAAGTTTCCCCCGTTTCCCCTAAGAAATCTAAAAATGTCCCCCCCCCCCCACTATGAAATGTATAATTCCTGTAATTATGGTTATGCCGCCATATTACCTCGGCCCTGTTTTTTCCCTCTCTCATTACTCTTACAAAAACACATAAATCAGAAAAGTATACTTCATACTGCTGCACTGGGGGATACCCCTTAACTATCTTAACACATCTCAAATTCAAATTTCATCTGACATTCCAGATCGGCAATCCTCAGCTCTGGTGTCAGAAAATAGCAGTGAATAACTCTCCCCCTCCTCCCACCAGCATTATTCCTGGTCGAAAGGTAAACAGAAGTCTGTAAAATCCCCCACAACCACCTGCTCCTCGCTCTATGTAATGTCTGGTGGCAATTAGGTGTAATACAGGATGTCAAAGCCCACAGCAGCTAGCCTGGTGTATCTGTTGCCTGTTAGCTTTATAGATTTACTGTGGCATGTGGCTTTAAATGCTCAGTCCAGGGCCAAATTAGTTAAAGTTATTACCACTTTTCCTCTGTGGCAAAGGCCATGAAGAAGAGAAGAAGAGGAAAATCAAACTGTTATCTGCATAAACTTTAAACTTGGAATCTATTTTTATTAATACAGGAAATAGTGTCAAATGAAGGGATTATTATTCTATTAAAACATATGACTTTGATAATGAAACAGGAAGCCATTGTTATTAATAAAAGCAAGCCCGACATGTCTAACAATCCACAAATGTGCATCCACTCTGTAAGGCATTACTGTAAGCAAATGGAAGAATGAAGCCCTAATGCACAGCGATGTACTGTAGATCTCTGAGAAAGGTAAAACATTGATAATCCAGATCTTTAATAACACTAAAGGCACCATAACAACCTAATTTCCAGCAGTCATAGATAGCTGGTGTTGGGACTTTATTGTAGAATGCCGAAATTGTCAAAGCCCATTGCGATAATTTTAGTAATCGGGTATTCTATCAATTATTCCATAAATTAAGTGATCTTAATTAGTAATCATCAAGTAAGTAATTAGAGTAATCTAATAATACTTTTCTATTTTTTATTTCTTGAGGTCTCAATGCAATGTATTTGACATGCTTACTGTAACTCAAGTTATATTTTGTTACAAAAACAAGCATACCCAACAACATGGCGCAGGAAGAGCAAAGAAGCCTATTGTTTATAGGTCTTTTTGACAAAGCTGACAAAGCTGTAGCTGATACTGAGCACTCAACTTTATGTATTCTCATCTTGGATACATTTTTATGAAAAAAACATTTTGATTATTTTATTC
>JAODUG010013705.1:0-48516 GCA_027564795.1 Aphredoderus sayanus | reverse complement strand
TTAGGTTTAGCGCCTTCTATCTGCCACAAAGAGCTAGTGATTTGGGTCATTCTGACCCAGAGGACATCACGAGGGTTTTAAGGAAAATGGGAATTCTGATGGCCTAAGTATGTTAATAAATTACGGCTGAAAGTGTTTGTTGTTACACTTCTAAACAATGTTAAAACATTGTACAGTGTATATTCTTCTCAGAAAGTTAACAAAAAGCAAGCTCAATGCTAAAGCAACATACACTAAGTGTCAGTTTATTCCTAAACAGTGAAGAAAGCATCAATCAGGCTAACTGCTTGTGACCCAATGACCACCATTCTGAAGCAAACTGAGAACTACTGCTATGGAAGACATGTATCACATTATTTTACTTTACAAACTTTACAGAGTGATTGCTCATTATTATTGCCATATCGACACCTATTGCATCCTAATGTGTTGTCAATAGACAAACAAAAACCCACAACCAACACAAAACAAACTCAGACCCAAATAGGGCAAGACATTGCACCCCGAGGCACGCCTCTTGGCACTGCCGGTTCCGCTAACATGCTTCTAAATCAAACTGGAGTTTGTGAGATTATGATGGCACCACAAGAGGCTAGGTTTCTCATTACATACAGCCATGGAAACAATTAACAAACCACTGCACATTGTTTAATGTACACACATTTTGGAGCAACATACTGTATGCTGTTATCCAGATGTGGTCTTGCCAAGGGACATGCCTGCATTTTACAGTAGGACAATGCAAATGGCATTAACTGCATAAGCAGTAGTAGGTGTAGGAGTAGGAGTGTGGGTGCTTGTCTTCAGTTCTGACCTGTTGCTGACTGAGAAAGTGTGGTGCATGACGAAGCACAAAAGATGGTAAGAAGGTCCTGTACAATTGTACACCTAAAGGCCTAAATATAAGGGGTGGCAATTCTACTTGGGAAACAGTTTTTTTGTGTTGCAGTCAGTTTTTAAATTAGTGTACAATTTCACACAAATAATTGGTTTTTATTAGCATATACAGTTCAAACTTTTTCAGAATTGTTTGGGTGGGTTGTTTGTTTTATTAAACAAAATAAATAAAACTAGTGTGTGGTTAATTTGCATAGTCTATAAAAACTTTATACGGTAGTCTAAAAAAACTTTCACATCCATACATTATGTAGCAAAAATACAAACTGGAATTAAAATAGACAATATAAAGCCAATATCCTAAATAAAATGTATATTTAATTTTTGGCAACAGTCAAACATTTCACATACTAGAAAATGTCTGACAGATACAAAGTCCTTACTGTTGCAACACTCAAGTATAGTATATTCAACACATGAATATACTATATTAAAATAACAAAAACAAAATATAAAATGAGGCATACAACACTTTATTTGCATGTCTATATGTTTGCATTCTAACATTTCTTGAATTCAATTACTTATTTTGGTCTGTCGATATCCCAACTTCTCTTTCTTTACAAAAATTACTCTTCAGTCACTCACAACATATGTGTAGGTTTCTGTTGACCTTTTGTTGTTTTGTCTTCCTCATCCACTATAGATTTCAGTACTTCACAGCTACATAGCTGTGTGACTGGGGTTGCTTGGGTCAAAGGTCATGATTTCCATGTGGATAAGACCTGTGTTGCATAAAAGCAAGGCATTTACAGCAAGGCATATTACACCGAAAAATTGGTGTACAGGACAAAGAAGGGGTTTAGTAAGACTTAAAATAAATTACGTTATTAAAGATGCAAGCAGAACTAGATAGATAGATAGTATAATTTAAAGTATAAAGTATGAAGTAAAATTTGTTCTATGAAACAAATTCTACTTAATTTGCAGCTCTAAAATCCTACCTACAACTCATTAACCCTCGTGATGTCCTTAGTAATATCATATTTGGCCACCTGGCGGCACCATCTGCTTGTGTATGATTTTGTGTGTTTTTTAATTAATTATTTCTTTATGTATTTTGTTTGTGCCTAATAACCCTCCTGTTTTGCTCGGGTTTCAAACTCACACCTTGTTGTGCCAGCAGTGCACATCATATGTGTGTGTAAGCTGTAGAATTAGGTTTAGCGCCTTCTATCTGCCACAAATAGCTAGTGATTTGGGTCGTTTTGACCTGGAAGACATCATGAGGGTTAAACCTTTCGGGGCTTCTGACTTGATTTGACTTGAAGTGATTTCTATTTCCATTCTTACTTTTCCATTCTGCAATGGCAAGGTCTAGGCTCTCAAAAGAGTCGTCATAAGGTTCAGAGTCTGGCTCACTCTCTGGGTCGTGATACTCCGCCAGGTAGGGGTGTGACAGACCCCGTTTGGCAGTCAGCCTTGCCTCTGGGTCCAGCACCAACATACCCTCCAAAATATCCACAGCTGAAAGCGCAAATACAAACATTTCTGAGAGAATGAATTCTCTTCACAGTATTTGTTTGGGTTGTAGAGCTTGACATTAGTTAAAGGTCATAAACATTAAAATGGCAGCAAACAATGTTCTATGTTACAAACAGTATAGTGGAGTAATTGTGTTCTGAGCAGAGAATGACATCACACTTCCTCTGTGGGTGTTCTCCGTCTGGCCACGAGTGCATGCTAGTGCATGCGTGTGTGTGTTGTGGCCTAAGCAGCATTTGTCTAGGTCTGATATGCTGGTGCTTGGTGTGACATCTAGTGGCAGACAATCATACAAAGCTCCCTAAAAGTACAGTACACTCTTTAAATGCGTTATCCCCAGAAATTCAAATTTCTGACATAGCTTAGCAGATGTTTGAAACAACATCTACTGACACACATTTTATGAAATCTCTAAATAATATCTACTGTTCATATAATTTAAAGCTGTTTACTTTTAGATGTATGTCAAGTTAAACAGCAGTGTTCAGCTCACCATTTTTATCCATTGATGGGAATATTTCCCTGAAGTTTTTCTTCTTTTGAACTGGTAGACCTTGCACATATGTCTTTGCCTGTAAAACAGGATCAATCAAGTGTACTATATGTATCATTCCCATACAAGCTTTTAACCCTCATGCTGTCCTCTGGGTCAAAATGACCCAAATCACTAGCTCTTTGTGGCAGATAGAAGGTGCTAAACCTAATTCTACAGCTTACACACACATGATGTGCACAACAAGAAGACTTTGAAACCCGAGGACAACAAGGGGGTTAAAAGGCACAAAAAACAACATAAATACATAAAAAAACATAAATAAATACACACAGCAATGCCAATAGAAAAACACACAAATCATACACAATCAGATTGCGCCGCCGTGTGGCCAAATACGAGATTTATGAGTACATTACGAGGGTTAACACAAAGACAGGTAAGACAAAATAACGTAGACTTGTAAAATGAATCAAAAGGTTAAAATATTATATTAATACTGTTCATTACCTAATGTCTTGTGTTTCAGTTTGTATTACAATATCATTCAGCTATGTGTGTCCATAATGATGCTTCCCAGACTGGCTATGATAGAAAAAAAACACCTTCGGTACGCTCAGATTGACACTCCCCGGGAGGTGTTGAATGAGAGAAACTCCAGCGAACCGTAACGCTCATGATTGATTTCTATGTTGTTGAGCCCTCAAGTATAAACAAAAATGTTAGTAGTCTTTCCCAGCAAAAATAAGCATAAATATTTTCTTTGGCCTAAAACGGCGTATGAAGAACCGCGACCAGCTTACATGAAGTACCGTATCACGTCTTACGTGCCCCTTCTCGAGTTTCGATGTGCTCTGACCGGCTCATTTTCTGACGGTCCCCAGTTAAAAATGTTGACACCCACAAAAGACTGCCGCCATACTCAATCTCACGTCTGCCCTGCTACCACAGATTGGTGGTAACATCCACCAAGCAGACAAGTTGACCGCTGCTATGGTGGCCGCCATCGTGGTGATGTGAGTGTAGAACTCACATCTTTACTTTGCATTTTCTGGACCAGTGAAGAAGGTGGCGTTCCAGTCATGTGAAGGATCTTGTTCAGTTGGTCAATACATGAACAGGCTTGTTAAGAAAGATGCACAGCACCAAAGGAGCAAACACACATGCACTACCAATGCAGTTCAAGTAGACATCATCATCACAATACTCATCATTAAAAAGCCGAGTATGGCATTGCATTGCAAATATAAACATCACATGTACCATAAGGTTCTGATAGTACTGAAGGATATTATCATCTCCCGGGAACAGAACTTTGCCAGTAATCATTTCTGCCAGAATGCAGGCAGCAGACCACACATCCACTAAGACAGTATACATGTGTGTAGGAGAGAGAGATTTAAACAGTCAAGCAGCCATATGATGTAGGCCTACTACAGAATTTATAGAAATACTGTGGTGATATTACCTGTCTGACTGTAGTGCATCCAGTTGAATATCACCTCTGGTGCTCTGTACCAACGTGTCACAACATAGCCTGTCATTTCACTTTCAGTATGTCTTGCAAGGCCAAAGTCCAGGATCTGAGAAATAATCCTGTATTCAAGTTCTATATACAGCTGTGCTACTCATGCTAATTTGTCAGTGAGTCACTCCATAAGCTAAGTTGATTACCTTCAATTCACAATTCTCATTTACAGCGAGGTTACAAGGCTTGAGATCCTAAAATCAATAAAATAACAAAAACATTGCTGCAGCTATGAAATATTTTAAATGTGTTAACAAGGTAAATTATAAAAAAAACATACAGAACTTATATATTAATAATAATAAAAAAAACCAACCCGGTGGATGATTCCCGCAGAATGAATATACTGTAAAAAGAATGGTAAAATGGTTAAACCCAGAATATATGTCATACTGTAAACTAGGGCGGTCGAACAGTCGAAACATCTGTCGGTACCCCTTCAGTCGACTGAGATTCTTCAAGTCAAGCAGTCGTATTATTATTATTATTATTATTATTATCCCTTGTGATGTCCTTCGGGTCAAAATGACCCAAATCACTAGCTCTTTGTGGCAGATAGATGGCGCTAAAGAAAATAAATGAATGCCCCCCCACCCCAAACTGTGATTTCAAATTGAACTAGGGATGTTCTGGCCATAACTAAGGGGGCGGGCCATCCCGGGCCCTGAGGGAAGCCCTGAGTCTAGACTACTTTCTAGAGAACATTTGCATACATTTGTTTTATTTTTACGAAGAAAACTTTTCCTATCTGATCTTTCTTCTCCTGAAATTCAGATCATTTCAAATAAACATAATGAAACCAAATCCTTACAACCTACCTTGAGTCCTCGTAGAAGCTGGTAAAACAGGTAGGTGATGATACGATCATTCAATCTCCGCTTTTTCATAATATGTCCCAGATCTTGGGCCACAAAGGGCATAACCATGTAACTACAGAGTGAGAGAGTAAGAAAGAGTGAGATAGATAGATAGATAGATTGATAGAGATAGATAATATGTGGATGTAAAATAACTTCAAAGAAAGAGATAAAGTCATCTAGATTAGGAAAGTGAACATGAAGAGTGAAATCCGGAATAAAATTGTCTTTACACTACAAGGCCAACTAACTACTTTTTTTTTTGGGCTGAAGTATTGTACAATCAGACATAATAAAACAAATATGAGCAAGATTGCCCTCACATCTCTCCATGGCTTTTCACGTGCGCACCCACACACAGAGACGCATGCACGCACACACATACACAGTCTTGACAAGCTGTGACAAATTGCAGGAATGCCGCTCTTGTTTCCGAACTCACAAAGTATGGAATTTCTCCAGCGAGGAATCAGGTGTGAAGACATTCAGGAGGGAGATCACCTTTACAAAAAACACAGGAAAGAAAAATCTTGTAACACACATGTCTGTACAGTATGTGTGCCCATACTACACAGAACATTAAAACATTGGAAGGAAGCTACAACTCACCCACATACCACATCTTCCCCAAGAAGTAAAATGGTAACATGCTAGCAGTTACAGTAGGTGTTATATTAATGTAATATTAATGTAATATCTTAAATGGACAGGCTGCATTTGTTTTACTATAGTCATTTTATTTATATTTGTTCTCATTGTGACTTTCACAAGAATGATTTTCACAACTAAAGTATCTAAAATGAGTCTTAAAATACAACTATGCCTTGACCTCCATTGAGATCATATGCTTAGCCATATGGTCAAATAACTCCTGTAGTGGATTGGTAAAATTAAAGTTACAGTATGTACTGTAATAGTCACAGCATTGACTCCTGCTCCAAAAGTTCTCCGTGAAAACACTGAACCGTCCAAGTGGACTGCAATATTACAAAACAACAGTTTCACAGGGAGCATATATAGCATACAATACTGTAAACATAACTTGGCATGACATTATACAGAAATAACATTTAACACATAAACCGCACAGTAAGATTACTTATTCCTTTCTGAGCCACCACAGATTTACAAATCAGCTACATTGAGCACAACCTAACATTTAAATAAACACAAACCCACGTACAGTCCTTTTCACTATTTTGTTCAAGGACTCACATTGTCATTCTGGATGTAGCGAAGTAATCGGAGTTCTCTATAGGCCCTTTTGGCATGAATCAGGGATTGGAAAGGTCTGTACAGCTTTTTGATGGCCACTTTCTCCTTGGTCTGCTTATCAATTGCTGAGCTAAAAAAGTAAATGAAAGAGTTAAATAGAGAGAGAAAAAACATTTGAGCTATAAAAACAGAAAGATAAACTTCCACCTCTAATAAATCTTCCTTCACCAGGAAACATGGAACTACAGTAACATTACATTTCTGTTGTTATGCAAAACTTGGTCCAAGATTATTTTTGAGTAGGCCTGATTGCTCAAGGTTAATAGGACAGATTCTTGTCATATCTTAGTACTTGCATCGACTTGCTGTAGCCTCAGGCATACAATAGGGCAGATGACAACATTTTTGAGTTGAATGCAACATTGACAAATACATACACATGGCGTACATTTTACAATGACCCAATGGTAATTACTACAGAACTTTTATTGGCAGATAATACCTACAGTGTCCCCTGTAATAGCAGCTAAAGGACGCACTTACCAAACTGTTCCATATGCCCCTGAACCCACCGCCTTGAGCGCTTCATAGCGCTTTGGAACTTCCCAAGTCGTTTTCTGTATCTCGGTCCTGTGAAACCCAGGTTTCACTGGCGACTCATTTACAGGTGATTCCATAGTACCTATGCCTATTCATTAATAATAAAACAATCAAAATGGGTCTTCTCTACATAACACTCTTTGGCAGATCTTCAACAGGTGAGAAAGCAAAGGTAATATGAGAAAGGACACACCCTCTTTGGCAGCTCCTGCCCAGTCTCTTCTATGCCTTGTCACGTGGATAAGGCAAGCTGTCATTTTCTCAACACCAAAGCAGTTGTCAATAAAAGCAGTTCAATCACAGACAGGCGATTATTGATTTCGTGTAGATTACACAACAATTGGACTTCGTTATTTAATATGACTGCACGCTTCAAGTGGATTCAACTTTACTTGTTTTTGAGGTTTGACCTGGTAAATTAGTGGTAATTGGACATATTTCATCCACTGTTCTATTGGAACTTGAACTGTAGTAGGTGTCTGAGGATTTAACCTAATTTCCAAGCAAATTAAATATATAGCCTAGCTTTTCATGAGCTCAGACTCTCAGTCATTCAATTATTTTAGCACGGGAGTAAAGGTTCAGTACCACTATAGGCCAGAAGGGAGTGGTCTTACATCATGTTGGAACTGGTCAGACTGAGTGCATGGTTTGGCCATTTTGCCATATTGTTTTTATTAAATGTTTGAGTTTTTGTCCAATGATGCAGTATACAGCAATCAACATTTTGAAAAACTGTTTATATAGACTCAAATATTGCGAGAGTGACTGTCTTAATAAATAAAGCCAATTCACAAATGTTTGGTCATTGTAGGCTGCAATGTGTGAAATCAGAGGTTTGATTAGTATACGAATATTTTTCATTGACTCAATAATTAGTATTTTAAAATTGTAAAGTTCACGAAAATATATTTACACGTGAGCAAGAAATGAACTATACTTTTCTGTAGGCTATAGCTTCTGTTGCCTACAACTCGCAGTTTCAAGTCTATGACATGCCTGGGCTGTCCTGCCGTTGTTTGGTTTACTCTGCTGATCTACGGTCAGTTGCGCAGCTCGGCTTGTCCTGTGAGCTTACCACCACCGCCTACGGAGGCGGTTTTTCCTGGAGTTAGACTAATACGTGCTTTCAGACTGTTAAACGTATCTCAGTATTGCTTCAAGTTCGATGTCTCCTCCAAAATGTATCGGATTATTACAGTAAAACGACGATGACTGTACAATGAGGAGTTATTGGAACTCGGACGGACTCCGAGGTTGTCGTTTACTGGGCACCGCACACCGCTCATTCATTCAGACGCTTGACTAGCAGGTAAGTAAAGTATATGAATGGTGAACGTGTGTGGAAACATACTTCATTTAACCAACCAGTCACTACGTTTTGTATCAGTCGCTGTGATGTGACTGCATTGTTTATGAATGAAGATGGCTAGCCCACAAACACAAAAAACAAAAATCTGGTAAATTAGCTCGGTATTTTATACAGAGTATACAACTGAACTGATATTATACACTGAGCAATAGAGGGAGAACTGAAATAATATGAACACTTGTCACCTGATATAGGAATGTTTAACATTGTAAGCCAAAAGTCAAATTCCTTGTTTACCTCCTCTGCCGGGCAGCTGCTTAGTTATTGCCTCATTAGTTTCAGACACTGTTGTACTTGTGTTGTTAATGAATGTTTTTTTTTTATTATTTACTAAATATAAAGAAAATATATGTTGTGTGGGCGAGTGGTGTAGCCTACGTTGTATCTTATTTGTCTACTGCAGACTAACATGAAATCTAAAGCTAATGGGGCTCTATTAACATAATACAAATGTACCTGTGTACTAATAAACACTAGGCCTAATGATCTGTGTGGACCTAGACAATACAGAGCCACTCCCTCCCTCCCATGCTGCCAAAACATTCCTGAGAGTAGGATTTAAATACCTCAGTCCTGGGGTGACTGGATGTTTATGGAGGATCGTGTGCTACAGTATGTTCTCAGCTGTTATCAGACTAGGTGAGGTTTGGCCTTTTGTAAGGCATCCATCAGACCTGTTCTACACCTGATAATGATTCTGTGTAGAGAGGCTTTGATGCCTACTGAGTCTGTCAAGGCCAGCACACCCACCCACCCACATACTTGCGATGCGCGCGCACAGGGTCCACTATCATTTACTATAGTTACTGCGTAAAGAGCCACAAACCGACAGAAGGAACGGTTTTGAATGGTTTTGTTCATGCTGCTGTTCATGCGCTAAAGTGACAAGATACAGTTAGTGCAGTATACTATGTATGGATCTGCCTTTTTGATTTTCAGATGAGAATTTGTGCTACAGATTTAAAATCATTAATATATAATTGTTTATGCATTAAGAGAAAGGCACCAGATACGTTTTTTTGTTGTTGTTGTAATGTTTAAAGGTTGAAATTCATTTGATATGGAACCTTTTTATAATATTTTGGCGTTATGCACCTACTCATTGAAGCTCACGCTTAGCCTTTTTTTCTGCATTTAAGCATCTGGTCCCAAAATCCAGACATTTTTGTATAGCTGGCCATCTGCTTGCCCAAGTGTCTTTTCCACAAGCACAATATCACATTACACACACTTGACTGTGCTGTAGTCTACAGTGGGGGACGAAATGTCTCCATGGATATGCTTTTTCCAGATAGTGTAAATACATATGAAGATATCATAGTGTCTTATGAAGACCGTGATGACGTAAAAAAATTTTTTTCATTTTATTTGTCTTTTTATCTTTACATTTAGGGTAACACATTCAAAACACTTGACTGTGCAACAGACCGAAGAATGGTCTCAAGGCCAATGCAGAATTGTCTGGCTGCTCAATAAACTGACACTTTCATGTCACAGCGCTTTCTGTGAAACATAACCGTAAGCCTTGCTATGCATGGATAGTAGATGTGGTACTGTGATCAAAACGTATACTGTACATTGCAGGTTTAACTTTCCTTTTTATACGCATGAGAACCAGAGCAGGCAGGCAGCAATATCAATCTGTTAAAATGCAGGTTCCAACTGTATCTTAAGTGGGAATTCAATGATATGGATATGCAAAATGTTATTTTTATCATGTATTAGAATGGAAGAAATTGTAAACAGTTTAAATAATGTTAAACATTTAGCATTGACTGAATTTAAAATAAACACAAACATTAAACATATATAGCCTATACCCTGCACTTTGACTTTAATAGATTTAATAGTTTTTATTTTTTTTACATTTACTTCGGAAATTTCCCCAAAACACCCAAGAAGAAGGTTGCTACAGAATTACTTTTATCCCAACAAAGTATTAATCCACCAGCCAATCGCTGGCATATCTCTAACAATAATGTAAACATGTTCTTTACAAGATGTGTGCTGCCTGTTTGCCTTGTGTTACTCCAACAATGGATACAGACAAAGTTTCTGACTTGTTCAATTTGTGCGCTCTAAGCCTAATATTATCAGCTATATGAATTAATCACTATTGTAGAGCCTGTTGAGTGTTTCCAGATCTTTGTAACGATTCATGTCTCTGTGCCTTCAGGGAAGGAATTTACCTGTAGGAGATGCTATTCATTGGGCAGACACTACGATGAATCATTGAATGTTTACATATGTTGAAATAGATCATGTGCTTGTGTGTGTACAGTGTACAGTGTGCTAAAATCCTGTATAAGCTAGGTGTATGACTGAGATATCCAGCTGGGGGTCCCATGGGGTACATTCCTGTATCAATCTGTCTGTTTTTGTGGGGGGGGTATGCCTTAATAATATTAATTGGGGGGGGGGTTATTGGCGGGAGTTGATAAGAATTTGTGTTTTATGTGATGAAAAACAGAAGGATTTCCCCATAGAAATAAGTAGCCAAAATACCATTATGAAAATATTTATTGTTCTTTACCTTCCCTTTTCAAAACTCAATATTCTTAATACATACTGTATGTTTTGAGAGAAATCTCATATCAAACATAGGCTATGGTTCATCATGCCTCATGTGCTATTATGATGAATGCTGTAGGCACTTTCTGTAGGACAGTTGCTTGCCACTACCTTAGTTGCAGCTCTTGTGCATTGAGCTGGTTCTCTGGAGACTTGTTTAAAGTCTTCTGGTGCATTGCCTGTAGCCAAATCCTCAAACTCCTAGCTGCCCTATTAATGTACTGTACCCACCACAAGTCCAAGCCATGCCCCACTACTTCGTACACAAGAGATTTGGATTCAACATAAAAGGGACTTTTAAATATCTTGATATTATGCTTTTCACGTGGCTACTGTGTGTCACTCTTGAAGGGCAAATTAAATTATTCACCAGCACTTAAATGTATAGCCTATATTTCAAACAATATCTGTGGTGCAAAATTGAACACTTGTCAAACTGCAAGCACATGTGGCTATATACACTTTGTTTTATAATGCTTCACACCAGATTGGAAAGACTGCGAGTCATTCAGTGTGCTATAGTTTTGCCTTTGAGATCACACCAAATTCTGTGTAAATGTAAATGTATTACTCAACCTAACCTTCCCTAACCCACTGACTTATGTTTATCATGCACTAAACCAATTCTTTCATTTTATTTCCTCACATATTAAGCTTTTATGAGATTTACGTTAAATATACAATTTCATAGAATGAATTGCAATACCCACACAGCATCCATTCACATGACAATGAATGCATTACCTCTCAGGTTTTGCTCCTTACCACACGCATAGACATTGTGAGGTTTGCATGCCTGCACTCCCACCAGCAGATCAGCACCCCCCCTCCCCAATGAAGCCCCTTACACCCAAGCACAGGCTCCTAGACAGTTGCCCACTGGCTCAGCAGAGATATGCTAGCTATCTGCCTGCCTCACAGATGCTAGCATTCCCTTTTTCTTAAAGACATACAAGTGGATTCTTCTGTGGGGGTTTGGTCGACGCAATGGTTGCCATTATGCCTTCACACCCATGAATGTTCATTGGTGTCCAGGGTGTACATCGGACAGTAACGTTACTTAAATACTGTCCAATGAACTACCCATTGTCTACCATAGAGATTGTATATGAATGCTTGTGTTATATTAGATATATTCCTGGGATTGATAATTGATTGTGTAAAACCACCCTCCGGAAGTGAGCTTTATTCTACTGTCAATCAAACTAATGGATTTGGCATTACTTGTTTGTGTACCTACACGCAAAAAGCAGGTCTAAGCCAGCTTTACTTTTCACATTGTCTGCTGGGGATTGCTATTATACAGGAGTCCATCTGATTCTCAGGCTTATCAGCACTGAAGAGGATTTGCTGATAGATAGTGGTTAAATCCATTTAGGTTACTGAAGACAAGGGAATTTGAGGGCAGAAGTGCACATAATTCCTGTCTGCTCACACTCTTGATTAGCTTGCTACGTACAAATCATATTGATTTGTTTTGTCGGGTTCAAAGTTCAGCGTAGGGCACAACTTGTGCACACAGTCAGTGAGCTAACATACAGACAAATCACTACTTAATGTTGTGTTGTTAAATGTCTTTAAAGGTGTGGTAAGCAACTGGTACTGTATTGCCAATATACCTCATTGGCTATATGAGTAAATTAAATCCCTTGAGAAAACAACTGTTCTCTGCTGGCGTTCCTGGCTTATGCTGTATGCTCACAATTCTCAGCACTCTCACTTGCTGAAGACATCATCTCGAGAAATCAGACATTTTTGTTTGTGACTTTTTTATTTCTATTTTTTTTCTTCTCTTGTAATTCTTTTGCACAATACTCCAATGTTGCCTACTTCATCTTTAATTAAAGGTCACAATAATGGCTAATGTTTGTTTTGACTTGGCTTATATTCTAGGGTGACCTTACATGTCTCAGTAATGTGAGTTTTGCTTAGCCCCTATCCATTTTAATTGTCCGTTGTATTTTGTTATATTGCTGTTTGTTTGCTAGGGCATTATTAGGTTATTTTTGGGAAATGGGAGGATTCAGGCTGTTGACATTAAATAAGTCGCATGGGATTTCAGATTTTCCTCTCGTAATGTCAGTGGAAACAAAATCTCCTTAAGGCTTCTTTTGATTAATGAAAAGCAGAAGGAAAGTAATAAGGGTGAAGATTACACATAATACTTTCTGGGATGGACTTCAGGCCACCCACTGACTGTCCTTGGCCAAAAAATGCTTGTTGTTAGTTAGCACATGCTAACATCCTGGTTCTCTTCAGTTGTGATAAAAAGATATAGAGGACTGAGTACATCTCATACAGTAATATGACTCCCTGTCTAATTCTACTCCTTGACACAACAGCTATAAGCATGATTTCTATTTAACCCTCATAATGTCCTCCGGGTCAAAATGACCCAAATCACTCGCTCTTTGTGGCAGATAGAACGATCTAAACCTAATTCTACAGCTTACACACACACACGATTTGCACTGCTGGCAAAACAAGGACAACAGGAGGGTTAAAAGGAACTAAAAAACAAACAAATACATAATAAAATAATTAATAAAGAAATAAATACATGCAGCAATTACTTTAAAACATGAGTGAAAACATTATGATACTTAAATGGTATCACCCAAATGATTGAAACTATTACTGCTTAGTGTGCCGTAGCTGTATAGGAAATGCTGATCACATTCACTGCAAGATGTATCTTGAAGGTGTGTATTTGAACCCTAAACGTGGCTTTAAATGACCCTGTTCTCTGGCTCCCATTAACAGACAGATGCCTTTCTGCCAAAAGTATTTTTGGCATGCAAAGCTCAGGCTGGCCATACACTCAATTTTATCAAATAAGGGAGTGGAAGAGAAACTAGAGGAAAGGAATGGAAAAGGGAAGAGAAAAGATGAGAGAAGAGGTAGCCTATTGCTTTTTGCACTGAGTGGTGTAATTAGGTGAAGGACCTTGGCCTTGCCAGAGAAGAATTGAGGAAACCAGGATTCTACAATTCCATTTGTTTGTTCCAATTCCAGCAGCTGCAGCTGAAAGAGGAGGAAATTATTTGGTTGGCTTGTTTTAACCCTGCCAACTGACAAGTCTGCATCATTGTGGGGATCCTCGGTCAGTCTGCATGTTTATAAACCTGTTAGCCTAACCTCCATGAGTTCTATATACTGTACATTTTGTATTAAGATTAATGACGATACTATGTGATGATAAAGTGTTCTTTAGCAACACAAGGTGTGAGATACATTTGAATATTATTCTGCTAGTTCTTTGCTGTTGGATGTTTGTTTTCTGTTAAAGCAATGGCTCTGTTAGCCTAGCGTGACCATCCTGATCTTGCGAGCTTCAATTTATTTTCGCTGTGATAATCAGTCTGGAAAGGCTTGGGATCAACGCGACTGTAGTCCGAGTAGCATCTGAACTTTTAAATCAGCGTCGTCGTTAGGTGTGACAACAGAGAAAGTGACTTAAAAATAACTGGCGGATCCTACAAAGGTAAACGTAGATGATGCTATATCGTCAGTTTTATCTAAACTTAAGAATAAATCAACATCATAACAGCATTGAAGGCCTTTTTAGACGGAAAATAGGTTTCCGCTCTACTCCCAACTTATTTTGGCGATATTTTAATTTCATACGTCATATGGTTCGTTGGTCAGAGTAGTTGAAGTTACGGTGACAGACAAATGGTTTATCCAATCAACTTGATGTTTATGACAGAAACCGCCCTAAACAAACAGTTCCTATGTACAGCTTCCCAGATGGACTTGTGAACCACAATCCATCTGGCATGTCAGGTTATGGCTCTGTAGCTTCTTTACCTCTAGCACTCCCTCAGACATTAACCATGAATTAACGCCTTTTCTGCGGGTGCTGCTGGACATTTACCGTTTTAATAATTTGCAATTACTTCTAAATAATGTGGGCAAAGCTACCATACCATATACTTACCATGTCTACAAAGCCTTCTCCATAGTGAATAAAGGGATAAAAGCATATTATTGCTGTGGACGGTACAAAAAACATGTTTTGTTGGAAAAGTCAGCATGTAACTGGTGATCCAGATGCGCCCTAAATGTTACAGAATGTTCTTTTAGATAAAACAACTATGTCTGACTGGTGTGCAAGGACTATAAAGCATTCTTCATGCTCATGTTGTAGTGAGAACATGCTCATCATAATAACTTGAGCTACAATGTGCCTACAGTCAAACACTACACTATTTGTATCTTTTTTTCTCTCTCTCTCTACTAGTAATTACTGAATCTATGGGAGACAGACATGAAAAGGTAATTAGCGCATTTTAGCGCAGTGTTCAAACTCTTCCATGGCCATTGCTAAAACACAAATTCCAAACAATATGCTATTGTGGTATTCTCAGAATGCCATGGTGTTAATATAGGCTAGTCCACCAGAAGTCAAGTCGGACTCTTTAAAATATAAAACGTCCTTGATAATCCTTAAACATAAATATTCAAGACTGTTTACATGGAAAAAGTAGTCTCTGAGTCAGAACACCTTTGCACAAACAATGAAATTATGAATACATTTGCGAGGCTCGTGGCAGTTTTATTTGAGACACTAGGCTAGTAAATACTTCTGGAATACTGTTCATGGTTGTGTTGAGCACAAGGGCTTTGAGACCTGTAAGACAAGGGGAAATCTGGCAAGATTAGAATAAAACAAAAAGGGTTTAATTCCTGCACTGTGGAGCAGAGCTGAATGAGACTATTATGAAACAGAATGGAAATTAACAGTTAATATTTGCTATTTTGTCCTAACTTTTATATAACTCAGGGTTCCTCTATAACTCAGTTAAGTCAAGTGACAAACCTGGCATTGCATTTCCTTCCAGCATTAATAGCTCAAACTGTACATTTGTCATTACATATTTACACTTTAGAACGACACAGGAAGTATGTCGTTTTGCTTATCAGAATTGCACAGTGATATATAAATTGTCTTTCAAACTATGAAAGATAAACATTAAAATGTTTGTTTTAGTATGGGTCGCTGCAGTTTAACATCCAAATTATATTTAATCTACTACAGTATCAGCATTTCCTTTTGTGGGTGCTACACATAATCTTGTTACCAATTGGGAAATTATGTCAACACAGTCACAGCTCAAGTTCATCAACCTGTGGATAGATATGTTACGTACTTGTTTTCACTACAAATATCCCTGTCTCATGACCCTGGGCTCCAGTATGAAAACATACACTGTACAGTATCTTCTAACAGTGAGATAGGCTACTGTAGCTGCTTTGTGGTAGCAGAAACAGGCTGATGTCTTCAGGTTGGGTCCATTATCACCTTTGGTGATGTTTACACATATGATTCTTCCCTGCAAGATACACACACGCACACACACACACACACACACACACACACAGATGCACACTGTACTCAATGCTTATTATTGCACTACTGTATCACACTTTCACTTCAAAGTGGTCCATGGTGAGTTGAGAAACCCACCCTGCAACTTGTACAAAAGCCAGTTGTTTACATGACACAAGATGTGTGTGTGTGTGTGTGCGTGCGTGTTTGCGCAGTGTTCCATTTTGCCAGTGGTGTCCATTAGTCCAACAGTAGTCAGGTCAGGTCTATTTGTCCAGCTGCTGATGTGCACACACACACACACACATACACACACACGCGTGCACACACACTCTCTCACACACACACCATGGCCCATCACCTCAGTTCATATCCAAATGGATTGTTGTGTTCCCCTTTATTTTCCAGGGATATGTCCACATACCATGTCCTATTTCCCCTCTCTCTCCCTCTTTTCTTTGTCTCTCTTCTCTTACCCATTCTCCCCAGCTTTTCTTTTTTCCGGGGTGCACAGTTTGACCCCAGTTGCCCTTGACACATCCATTTGTTAGACACAGCCAATCAATAGCGGCTCCTGTAGCCAAGTGTCAGATGTTGGCTCCTCTAATTGAAAGCAGCAACAACCTAGGGGGTGTGTGTTTGGAAGAGGGTGTGTATCTCCACATTCACAAGCTGATAATGCGGCCATCAGCCATTGTTAAACCTTAGACTTTACTATCTTACTGGGGAGAATAGTTTTAAGATGAATGTGTATTGATGAGTTCTGCTTTTTGTTAGTAGAGAGGAACAATTATATTTTGGGAAAGGTGTTGAGCAACTATGAGAAATGAGCAATAATATTGGAACTGGTCTGTTACATGAAATAACTCTCATATCTAGGGAACTTAACGTTTGTTAAACCCTAAGATCTTTTTCCAATACTACGTCTGGGATGAAATATTGTTTGTCAAGATAATGTAAATTTTTGACAGTATCATGATAATGATATGAGAATGAGAATTGTCATAATAGTGAGTGTAATCTTATTACACTCACACTCTGTCAAGACTCCAGCAAACTGCTATACTGCTATACTGTAATATACTGTAGCATAAAACAACAAGTGAGCATGTTAGCCTGATAATATATACAGTACTGTAGTCCAATTTGCAGGTTTCCCAGGTAAGGTACTTGCATGAAGTTGACCCAATTAAAATACATTTAATCAGTTGTGCCATTAAAATGTTAATTTGCTGCTGTAATTTTTTTGCTATTACAGTAAGTAATATTTGAAAGTTCCAAATGCACCCAACATAGTCTTGTTTGTTTGTGCTTTGTTTGTTTATGCCGTTAACATTTTTGTTTTGCTTAGGTTTTTAAAATATTTAAATATGTCACCAGCCCTCCAACTTGCTCCAAACTGATTTAAAAATAGGCTTTATCATTTGTGTGTACATTACAAACCAGCACAAACAACGTCTATTTCGCCAAATTTTGCATTGTGGGAGCACATCTTCACGCAGATCTGTAAGGGATATTTACAATCTGGTAAATTCAGGCGTGCATGTCTCTGCTGACATGAACAAATATGTTCTCTCTGGTTGAGAAGAAAATGTCCGCTTCATAGCTTGGGTAATTAATCTTTGACATCAGCAAGACGGCCCTCTTTAATAATTGATCCCAAGCAGGTTTTGACACAAGGCTGGATTATGCTTTGTTTCATAGCTTCAGCATTAATGCCAGGTAACCCTAGGAGTCTAGATGCGCTCAATAGTAACAATGAAGTGGTTGTTTGGTCGTCCACCCTAAAGGCTACATAAACATGTACTTTAATAATAATTAAAATAATATGTATTTTTTAATAGTATAAACATAAACACAGAGCTGACATTTTACAGGATGGAGGAGCATGGTTGGAGGGGGGGCTTTTTGTTCTATTTAATGTGGATCGGTTTGGAGATTGTGTTTGTCTTTCACTCTTGTGAACACCGCCACAACAATAACATGCAGGCAGCAGCAAGGCACTGTAGAATGAGTGGGGTGTTGGGCCTGTGGTCGTAATGGGTTCTGGTGCTGGGCAGGCTTCTATACAGAACATTAAAATGTGTTTTGCTGAACATTTTTGTTCTCCATTTGGGAAATCTCCTGTTCCATTTTTAAAATGTTATTTATACTTGTTGACTGATGTTTGCATTGATGTTTTATCTTTAATATTTTATTAGCTATTCTACTGTATGTTTTATGTTTGAGAGTTATTAAACACACACACAGACATACTATACACACCCACGACCATTTTTCATGTATTCTTGTATCCTCTTTTTTGTATTCTGGCCGTTCACTCTTGGGTTTTTACATCAAGCCCCCTCCCATTTGATCAATCATTGATGATCCCAGGTGTCTCGACTGACAGCCGACTGTTGGAGGAGCTCAGGGGAACATCCTGATTGGGTAAAAACCCTCAACCCTTCCCTCCTATCCCCCTGTTTTCTCCTCCAGCGCTGGCGCTATGAACCGATTTCAATAACATTTTTTCTTTGTCTTCATCATCACCCATTTATTGCTTCCATTTCATTTTTTATCTTTCTATTTCATTTTAAACACATTCTCCCTTTCCTGTTCTCTCTCTCTCTAACTGTCTCCTACCTCACTCTCCTGTCTCTGCCCCCTAGACTTCAGAGAGCCAACTTCAATTAAAGCAGCTGTGGGGATCCCTAAGCCATTAGCCATATTAGTGTTGGGTCTATGCCTGTGGCCCCTTCTCAAACAAAGACCTATTAATGCCTCCTGAAGCATGTTGGGTTGGATAGTGCTAAGTTTGTGGTGCGCAGTGTTCCAGACACAGTTGGTGGTTACAGTGTAGTAGCTTTATAAATTAATACATTGTGTGGTGGTGGCCCCTTTTCACATTTCATTTTATGTTCATAGTGCAGGACTAGCAAGCTTGTTGTTACCTTTTGTGAGGCATCAACAGTGTCACGTTTTCAGTTAGATTTCCAAGGTCCGGAGAGGTTATGATTATGAAGATCCCATAGGGAATATATTAGCCACCAGTGTCAATCAGCAATATGGACAAATGACAGATATCTGTGTGGATATTGCAGTGGTCAGGTGATTAATTCCACGGAGGAACTTCTGTCTTGTGGAAGGTCCTATCGTACACTTAACCTTTTGGTTATCATTCCTTTGTCCACAGGTCAAAGTCACACACCTCACCTTTTCAACAAAGCTAGGCTCAACTCATCAATCATGTTTGATTTTCTGCCAGAGGCTTAGATGGCAAGATAATGTCAGAGATGGGAATTGTGTGTGTGTGCATGCCTATGTCTCACGTGCACAGTCTTGAGCAAGATGGAGAGAGCACACTCTATTAAGCATTTGACAATTGAAGACCTCCCACTCACACAAAAAAAAAAACCCTGCTCAGATTGTCCCCTCGCCCAATCCCATAGTGCCGAGGGGGAAACAAAGGCGTGTCCGGGGGGTGTGGTGCGTGGGCGTCCATTTTCTTTCTAATGAAGCTGTCGGTCACACAGCTCGTTGACAGAAGGCTAGGATATGGCTCCCACCTGCCACACTTCCAAATCCTGTGCTTTGGATGCAAAAACGTTTTTCACGTAGAGAATGGCTGCACTGCCCGACCCCGACAGTTATATCTAATATCGTCACCTGTTTTTGGGGAAGGAAAACATCAAGTGATCTTTGTAAAATATTATGATTGTGTTATTTAATCAGCTATCCCTTTTAGCTTTGCCCCACTGGAATTCATTAATGTCTGGATGTAATTCTTCCCCTGTCAGTCTAGGCTGTGGTATTTAGCTCAACAGTGCCAATGGTTTATTGTTCAGCAGCTACAGGCAGCATGCTGAGGGGTGGGGGATCTGAAGGTTGTTACGTTCACAATTCTGTCATACACTATAATAGTGTGTGTGTGTGCGCATTTCATCCACAGCGCCATGGCTGCTTTCACCCCTGCCCCCATCCCTTAATCCCCCCACATTCTCAACACACACAGAGACCTGCATCTCACACTTAAACTGCCACCCAAGCTCAACAATGAGAACGCAATTCATATTGTGTTCAATGGAGAATTTCAGGGCTAGTCTCTTAACCCACTTTTTTCTGTTCAGGGTCACAGGCCCCTTTTCACTTTCACTGGGAGGTAGTGAGACGGCCAGCTTCGGACACTAGCCCATTGTTAGGTAAACACAAACACACACACACACACAATTTCCCTCTCTGGTTTGCCTAATTGGCATATGATTGGGGGTGGGACAAATGTCGAAGTACCATATTAGCAAACGTGCCACCGATAGTAAAATGCTCTGCTAAGATTAAACAACATAAAGGTTCACAGCACAATACTGTATAAGCTACTCAACAACTTTAAGTAATACAACAACAGCATCTACTGTCCACAACTGAACTCTATTATTGGGTGCTGTCTTGCATGAAGGCCATGCTGTGAGTAGGAAGTGCCCACCAGTAATCACAGATGAGTTGGTCTGCCCAGGACCGAAGGAAGTGTGAGCTGCTTTAAAAGGGCATTAAACAGCCGTCATGGTTCTCCTTTTAGGCTTTCTAAGGGATTAGGCCTGCATGGCTGTCCTAGCTATCAATGAAGAATGCCTCAGATAAACGTAGAATTCTTTTTAAATCTTACATCAAGGCTTTTATCTTGCATCGAGTAGCCAACCAGTGCTGTAATAAGGCCTTGTTTTGTTCTCTGCTGCTCTGGTAAAATAGCGGCTAGTAATCTGTACAGTTAGCAGTGTTTATCATCCACCCCTTATTGGCCAGCTATGAATGCATATTAGATAAGTGTGCAGTGCACAAATAAACACACCTGATAGGCTGTTGCCTCCCACACTAATGTTTGATTTCCATTTTGTGTTGTGTTCTTGTCTCTTCAAATGGAGGCAGATAGACAGAGCTGACAGTGTGTGAGCCAAAGCAAACCTACAACAGGCCTTTCATGAGGCTTCCAGTTGGGTTGTAAGTTCAGACCTCAGCTCTCCATCCTACAGACTAGAAACCACTCTGCCCCCTCCCTTCATGACGTTTCAGGAAAAACAAACTCTGTCAGTGGAGTTCACGCTGTCTTTGGGACAGATGTGATTGAACTGTGTACTACATCTAACTAATGCTGCTTTTATTTGTTTATTTGTTTTTTATTGACAGGCTTTACAGCTAATGACAAGGGACTAACGCATGCTGTATTTTCCCATTAACATGAGAGCTCACACTTTGTTTGGAGTTAGACTACATATAAAACTTAATTAAGACATTGTTATAGACCGCCAATCCTGCATTTATAAACACGCCCATCATAGCTTGAGCTAACAAGCACAGCTCCATTTCACCATCAACATTTAGGCTACCATCAACACATTTTCAAGTCTCTATTCCACTCCCAAAGCAATGTTATCAAAAGCAACTGGTATTGTTACCTTACTTTACCGTAAAACGTTTATTCTAGCCATCAGATATAGTTTCCATGGAAAACCTAAACATTGTGAGTCACAGAACTGAAATCCCAGCAAGGCTTTCACACTCCACCCCATCTTTTGGGCGGCTACAGATAACAAAACAAACTATACAATGTTGAAGATGAATTTCACTTAGCATTATTTTTATATATTATAATAATGTCGGTATTGTGAATTATTTTGTACAGGATAATTGTGTAGTGACAATCTGATACTGTGACACCCCTACAGTACTTCATAGGCATGTACTGCACATGTGGGCTGAGGTATGCTGCAAACAAAATACTTTGGTATTAACAGTATACAGTGACAGCAAGACAGAGTTGGGGAGATTCATCCGGGATCTAGTTTGTGGAAATAACATGGAAGTATTGGATATATTGATTCACTGTTCGGTTAGGCTATATGACTCTGACAGCAGCTTCTGGAGTACCACAGCGAATCCCTGACAAAATATTTAGAATATGTGTGGCATCCAGATAGGCGCCTCAGACACCAGAGAAGGAGGGAGAGAGAGAGAGAGAGATTAGAGCCTTCTTAGATCTATTAGAGCCTTCTTTCTGGACTTATAAGTTAGCTATTTGCTGAACTTTAAATTAATGAATGACTTCATTCAGTCAAAAAACAACCATATTATTCTTATTCTTTATTCTGACATTAATATTGTTTTGTTTTGTTTGAGTATATTCTTTAATTTATATGCTGTACATAAACTTTAAACCGGCTTGTACTGTATGCTGACGTGACTGTCAGCACTAATAAAACCTCTTTGGTCCAGATAATTCTACACTGGCACCCACAGTTATCTTAGCTGGTGTGCTGCAGTGGATATACTGCCCTTTACTTATCGGATAAGGGCATTCTAGGTTTTATGATTTTCCAAAACGTCCTTGAAACCAAATAATGCATAAAATGGTGACAAAGCTATTTTTGGTGAAGTGGTTTAACAGAAAATATCTAGTGAGGTGTAGAGGAGAGGACTGGCGGCAGCAACACACACAGACGGTGTGACAAGCTGATTAAAATGCCCAGGAATTGGGAGAGGCAGACCTCTGCTCGCTATTCAGCTGTCCCAGGCATGTCGTCACGACAACGAAGGGCCACAAAAGGGCTTTCTCGGCTATTGAGTGGCGTGAAAGAAGAGGTGGCTGTGTGTGTGCTTGTTTTGCGCGTGTGTGCGTGAGTGTCTCGGAGTGGAGTTGTGGCTGTACAAGCTGTGGGTGGTAATGTATGCGGACCATCCATAAACAAGTGAATAGACACGCATGTGCCACCACCACCTCCTTGGTATTCTGGGATGGCAGAACAATGGACACTTTGCCAGCGTATCCTCGATGACGTATTACTTTTGCATAGCATTTGGTTTGGCCGGGGAAAAAAAAGAAAAAAATACTTGGCAGGGACAGTCCGAGAGGTAAAAGGACAATAAGCACAATAACTCTGATGCTAACAATGCTGACTCCTCATCTTCAAGCTTGTAATCTAGTGAGCGTTAGAGTTGGACATGAAAGCATGGCTCTAGATGTGAACTTTGAATATGTATGCACAAGAACGCTCTCCCCACACACTAAGAAAGAAGGGGGTCTTGTATCTTGTCCATATTAGACACTCAATCGACAATCTGTTCCTCAGTTTATGGATTTTGAATTAAAATGTCAAATGTGTACAACATTCAGTATGTTTGTTATTAACTGTGTTTACCATCACATTCTTTTTTCTTTTGCTACTTTGCAATTAGCATCCGTTGTTGTAGCACTTTGTCAATGAAGTTTACTTTGTAAACCTTGTACTAATACATAACCTTTAGATCCCAGAGAATATTCTACTCTCAGAAAAAGAAACAATTGTAGCCTGCTTTAAAAAAATCATTTTTTGTTTTTTTGCTCTGTCATCAAAATCGTTTTCTCACGCGCTCATCACCACTGTGGCCTATATTGGTTTATCTTGAGCTCTTCCGCTGGAGGCCATAGAACAGCTCTATAATTGTGGCTGGACTTGCTGGCCTGCATTCCGGCTGTTGTGGTCTAAGCCAGTCAGCAGAACCTCTCTAAGGACCTGACCACTATCCACTTAAAACACACACGACACAAAGACACACATGCACACACACACTGTGTATCTTTCTTTCAGTAGTACATCACAAAAACTCATGAGTTTGCACACGACATGCAGTACTGTACACTGTAATTCACTCATGCACACACATTCGTTCTAGGACAGATGTTCCCACACACACAGTAGTGTTGCCCACTACTGTATATGTTTCTATTTTAGTTTTATTCACAGTATATTATTTATTGCAAAAGAACTATACTTGTACGGTTTCTTTCAGTTGTAATCTATTTAAGTATACATTTTTACACGTGATGGTACAGCCAGATTTTACATTTGGTTCTCAGTTGCCTATTCTATGGCTAGTCTCAGCCTCTTCCATTAATTAGACTACTCTACATACTGCAAGTGACCTCTGCTGAACGTATACACATATGGCTCAAGGTCACCTCGACACTTGTTGGGGAGTTAGCAGGGTTCGAACCAGGTGACTTCATGGTCACCTATCGCCCTGCCCTGCACCACTGTCACCCCCGAATAGCCAGTGCTATGTCCCAGACTAGCCAATGCTACTGTGTGTCCCAGACATTAAGGTTGGCTCTGTGAGAATGGATGCTGTTGTCATATATATCCATTGTCTATTCCAGTCAGTGAAAAATAGAAAGATGTAGCCTCTAAATGTGGAATGTTGTGCGCATGATGTGCAACATCTATAATTGTTTTGATATGAATAAAACAGTTTGGCCACGCAGGTAGTCCGTTATATTATCTTCTAGCAGCCCGCTAAGCTAACACCTGCCTCTCCAACGAGTAACGTTCTTAGTGAAAGGGCCTTGTCATTAAACAGCCTGTGTATGTGAGAGTGCGTACATAGAGTATGCTGAGTGTGATTTGTGGGTAGAGTCTCTTTTGAGGGGAAGTGGGCTTTATGCTGTGTCCGTTTAGCGCAGTCACTTGGTCAGAGGGAGCCATGAAAGGGACACTATTCCCTCTGCCTCTACACAGAGAGCCCCTTCACCACACAGGGGTCATTCAGGCAGACATACTAAGAGAGAGACCCTCTGTGCCTCCATGTGAAAGAGAGAGAGAGTTTGCCATTGACCTAAAGAAGGACGGAAATGGAGTGGGGCCAAGCATGTGTACATCCGCCTCCCATAATATTAGCGTTCTAGTAGATTTTGGTATCACAGTAGGTTCACACATGTCCACACTGTATTGCTCTCCCTGTTCACTAGTAGTACAGGTACATGTATGTGTTCAGTCCGAGTAAATGACACATCAAAAGTCGTATTAGACAGTGTTAGACAGGTTGAGGCCCATTCAGCTGAAGCTGAATCAAAACAATTTCCTGATTTGTATGCTGACAATGACACATTCAAGTCAAGCCGCCTTTATTTGTATACTTCCAAATCAGTTGCCTAAGCAAATGCATTCAGCAAGATCTATTTTGCACAGGTAATAGACCAGGCCCTTTAAATGTAACCCTGTAATGCATGAGAAGCTATCAATTAGTTCTGAATGAATGAAACCTTTGCCAATATCACTTAAAGACATGCTATCTCCCATAGACAGCCAAATATAAAATAGGTGGTGATTCATGTATTTGTAATTACCAAGGCTGGAGAGGGAGATCAGCACATACTGTTCTGTTTATATTTTATCTGTGCATCATGCCAGATACAATATGACGTTTCAAATATTATGATCTTTCTCGCGCACACCCACACACACTCATGCACACACACACACACACCTTAAAAATATAATAAAGATAATCCAATAAAATAATAAACTCCTGTCTTTACCTCCTCTGTATCTGCTTATGCTATCTTGGCTCAGCTAAGGCCCCACCATGAACTACCCCAGACCCGGTGTTACTCACATCTGGATGAGTTCCAAGCGTCTGGGGGACCAGGGGCTCGACGCCAGAGGACCCGACCAGACAGAACAATGCCAGGCCATGCTCATGCCCCGCGGCCTCTTGTGCCTCTCTGTAAGAAATGGAAAGCCCCCGTTTCTCGGAGGCTGACCTCGCATATTATATGGAGCCTTTAGCACTCTGCGCGCTGTCACGGCCCATTAGGACCTTTAGAACACGAACATGCACAGCGGAAATTCTCAGTGATTAATAAACGTGACCTGAGAGAGGACGAATGGGGACGATCAGGTTGGGGCAAAGGTTCACTGATTCTGAGAAGCTTATATGCTTATAAGCCACTAGAGCCATGTTGTTACATTCAATTATTGTTATGAGCCGAGTTTAGGTTGTGTGGTGTGGTATGTGAAGCATGGTGCAATCTGTTTAGATTGAATCAGCCCTGTTTTCCCTATGCATGTTTCTGCTTACCCAGGTCTAATGTCTTCAAAAGGCAACATTTTAGGGCATCACCCCTTTCCAGGGCAACTGTCCGCACTTGTTAGTGCAATGTACTTTGTCTGTTACTGCACTATAAGTAATTGTACGTGTACAGCCTTTACTGTACAGTATGTCCATGACATTTCCCGATAGGGACAAATAAAGTGATCTTGTAACACAAAATGTCTGAGAAGAGGTCAAGGCAAAATGGAAATATTCAGTTACATAATTGTTTTTCTTTTCTTTTCTTTTTTTGTGGGGGGGGGGTTGTACAGTTATATCTGCAAACATAACAAGTACATTAAAATTGATACAATAAAACCCAGAGGATAACACAGGAATGCACAAAGGCAACTTTTTTCTTTTTTGGTGTAAAACAATCAAGAAAATACAGCACTGACAATTACACTACCAATATTCTCATCCAGTACTGTACATCCTAACACACACATTTCATACACTACACAAACATTGATATTTTTGTGTAGCATTAGTCAGCATATTCATAACAAGGTGTGCTCCAAATGTATGATTTCAACCAGGGTGAAGTTAGTTTATCCACTCGGGTTTCATTTACAACAGGCTTTTTAGATTTCATTGGAAAATGACATGATGAAGCATGACCAGAGGTAGTACATTAAACACCAGCCAACGCTTAGTGTTTTATTAGAACAAAAAAGCTGATGAATCATGCATATTGCTAGCATGTTTGTGCATGTTTTATAATGGGCGTGCACTGCAGTTTCTTACGTTTGCATTCTACTTCTGCACACTTCAAGTTGTGCGATGGACCTTCTCAGCGGCGTTGACGGCATAGTGGGCAGCCAAGGTTATTTCTGGAGTCCTACAGCATGGCCGTGGCATGCTACAGGGAAGCCCCCACCCCACCACCCCTCCTCCTGCTCATTTACAAACCACCACTGTATGTAATGTAGGCTGCTCCTCAAAATGCTAGTACTGTACATTATCATCTGTGTTGGTGGTTTTAGCATTGTGGGCCAAAGGTGTCGACGATTTATTTTTTAATTACCTCCTTAATATATAATATACAGTATCTTCCCAAAATATAATATCTTACCGACATTATGCTTACTAAAAATGGCACAGTGCAGTCAATGTGTGTGGGAATAATTGACTTCTTTTTTATAACTTGGAGTTAAATAAAATATAAAGTATGTGTTGTATTTGCTTTGACAGACACAATACATGAATACAGTAATACTAAATGTGGTTTTGCCAGAGATTACAACTTTTATTCTAATTGGAACTCAAGTAAAATATTTGTCATTTAAAGTAAATTATTATAATACAGCTAAAGAAATCAAAGACAAAATGATTCACATGAAATAAAGGTTAGATGGATGGCAGTGCAAGTGATGGACTTGAGTGGTTAGGCCTCATCTACCATTTAGACCATGTAGCTAGAAACCTTTCATGATAATAAATCAAATTTCATGAATCGGATTTCCCCTCTTTCCATATAGTACGCACTCACATTTTACTCTTTACTCTTTTTTCCCCATCCATATTGGCTCAATCGTATACCACAAGCAAGCAACATGATCTCATGGTAGTGTTTATAGGCAGCTATTATTGCTTGTCAGAGGAAGTTCCCATGGCGATGAGTTCGCTGTGGTCTATAAATATGTTGACCTTGCCATGTCAGCAGGTCAAAGAGCAGGAGAGGTCTCCAGTAGTGGCCATAACTTAGACCCTGCCTAGTGTTGTTCCCAGGATCTAATGTCAGAAACTGGGCCAAGGCTGATCATTTGAAGGTTAAGCAAGATTATTAAGAAGGTAAACTGGTTTGACATGACAGAATCAGTCTGCATGGCTTGGTCAGATACTTTTCTATGTTGGTTTGATGTTTTTGGCTTGTATAGTAACAAGCAGTTTAGTCTCAACTGTCATATTCTTACCTCTCAACTGTCTGAGCTTTTGTACAGAGGCTTGTGACCCTGTACTGTAGGCTATAGTTACCCTTTGATGTCCTAAAAGTTAAACTTCACGAGTTCCATCTGCAGTGTGTGGACAGGGCATGGAACAATGATTTTCAAATGTTTTGACCCTTGATCACCAATACAATAATATAGATTTAATTGCTCCTTTAATTCCGATATAATATTGTTTATAAAAATACAGAAATAACTACATATCTTTCACTAGCTATGTCAGGTATGAATTATCATAACATCACTAATGTGATGTGGTTTAAAAAATGCATTACTTAATCAGGAAAATCGTGTTAGTATTTTCTTTCATATATAATGGATTCAGCTATACTTGGGGCATGATTCAACATTATGCCCCTGACTCTAATGCCAATGGTTAGATGGAGATGCACAACCATATACACTTCCATTTTACCCCACTTGGTGAGGTGTGTATATACGGTATATATTTTCTTTCTTCTTCTTTTTCTTCTTATGAATAAGTGAAGGGGATGTCTTAGACACACTCCCACTAACCAGACACAATAGACACCTGCTCCTCAGTAGCCCTGCAGCTACATACAGGCACGCCCAGGCGCCCACACACACACACACACACGCACACGCACACGCACACGCACACGCACACATGCACACACACACACACACATACATATATATAATTTTGATGTATACTGTACTTCTCTGGCTTTTTCATATTTTGTAGTTTGCTTCAATTTATTTTACACAGTAATTGTGAACAATACTGATAAAAATGCATGTAGCATTTTTGTCAGTATTGTACACAATAAAAAACAATAAAACATTGTTTTGTTCTTTATTTAGTAGATAATTGTGTTAATACTATTAATAGTATTTGATATAAAAGGGGTTAGGGTCTAATGTTTAAGTGTACAGGTACAATGTTTAAATGTTATGTACAATCAAGCTGATATCATAAAGTGAAATACTAATGCAGCAACCCCTGATGAGGTCATGAATGGGTCAGAGGACCTGTTTAATATTTAAAGAGATATTCACTAGAAAGGCTGGCCACAGACTACTTTCCACATGACTGAAGCTGTGAGGCATTGAGTGATAGCTGTAAAAACGGGAAATATGAATAAATTTTAACTGATGTAATTTACAAGTAGCAAGGTATGATATTTTCTTTTTTTCCTTCTTTCCTTAATGTGTTTGTTTGTGTACAGATTTCTAGACTTTTGTGGACAACAACGGCTATGATCCTAATTGACAAGGAGGAGGAACTCTTCTTCAGGTTATCATAAGACTCAGATGGTGAGGCGCTCCATTCCCAAATGTGTATTCTTTCAGTTTGAAATTGAATATGAATATTAATCTGAGTAATATGAATGTTTACACATATATCATAACAATGGTGCCACAAATAGACATAGAAATAAATGTAATACAGTGTCTGATGCTACTGTAGTGTAAGTGTATTTATGAAGTGAGTTCTATGTTAATGGTGACCTCTTCATTCACTAATCCTGTCGTTCCCTCTAGAATATTTGCCATGCCACATGGGAACATCCTGCCCACCGTCCTGCTCCTCATGCTCACGCTATTGGCTGGCAGCCTCGGCCACTCCTATCCCCGCTTCTCCCACAATGACACCGTCTTCCAACACCTGGTGCTGCACCCGGACCCTTCCGTGGGAACCGTGTACGTGGGGGCCCGGGACCGCCTCTTCCAGCTGGACGGCTCGGACGGCCTCCGCCTGCAGCAGGAGGCAAAGACCGGTCCCGTCCTGGACAGCAAGGACTGCCTCCCGCCGGTTACAACGTCCAACTGCCCCCAGTCCCGGAACACCAGCAACCACAACAAGCTGCTGCTGGTGGACCCTGGGGCGGGCGAGCTCATCACGTGCGGGAGCGTGCACCAGGGCACGTGCCAGAAGCGAAGTTTGGCGTCCGTCCGAGAGGTGCTGTTCTCCTCGGCGAGGCCCGTGGACACGCAGTATGTGGCGGCCAACGACCCGGCGGTGTCTACGGTAGGCCTGGTGGTGGGGCCTCGCGGGGGCGAGCGCGCGGTGATGTACGTGGGGCGGGGCTACACGGCCAGCCACCCCCCCATCTCCACCCGTCACCTGTCGTCGGAGCCCGTCTTCTCGTACGAGGAGACGGCCAAGCTGGCCGTGGCGGGCCGGCTGTCGGAGTACGACCACCATTTTGTGGCGACCTTTGCTCGCCGCTCGCACGTCTACTTCCTGTTTTACCGGCGCGACCTAAAGGCACCGTCGAGGGAATACAGGACGTATGCAGCCCGAGTGTGTCTGGATGACACCTCCTACTACTCCTACGTGGAGGTCCCTCTGGTCTGCCGTTCAGCTCCCTCCTCCTCCTCCCTTAAGACGTACAGCCTCCTCCAAGCAGCACAGGTACCACTGGCTGCATGTTAATGCTAGCAGTTACGCTAGCTGCAGATTGGAATCAGTAACTTTCACGTTTTGGAAAAAGTTTTTTGGGGAAATTGGCATTCACAAATAAACTTTTTCCATCATTATTAAATAAACACAAACCTTAGTAGATTTAAATTGATTAAATTGACTGTTTTATATTTGCCACAGAACCCTAAATGTTTATTTTTGAACAACGGGGGGAGGGGTAGAGAACTGAGCCAATGAGCTCTGTAAAGGGAGTGTTTGTGGAGAGTGAGCCACTTTGCATTCAGATCTGGTAGGGCCAGGTGCTTGCTGAGCCTGAAACATAAATACAAATGGTATTGCTGGGTACAACTACAAGGGCAATACTGGACCACTTAATGGATAAATTGCTCCAAAATGGTGACTGGCTTACAGTAGTGAAAACAAAACACACTATCGAATACAGTTATAGTTAAATGCTCATAGGTGTATGAGAATTTGACTGTTTGCATCACCTGCACCATTCCATCAGCACAAGTCATTGCTGGATCAAATGAGTCACTGGTTGAGTATTGTAGCACCAAACAGAAATTTTACCATTCATGTCTTAACAAGAATCTCCTCCTGAGCTTGTCCCCTGTTTGCACCCTACTGTGCCAGGTGGGGCAGGACATAGGCCAAAAGGGCGAGGCTCTGCTTGCGGTCTTCTCCTCACACACCAGCCCCGCCAACAGCCAATCAGTGGATGCCTCTGCCCTGTGCGTCTATCCTCTGGATGAGCTGGACCGACGCATCGACTCCACCCGTGACCTGTGCTACACCCAGTATGGGCGCTTGGGCGGTGGAGAGGAGGTGGCCTACATCGAATACGAGGTCAAGTCCAGCTGTGCCAACCTGTTGACGGTAAGAAGGTTACCTGGAGGATCCCAATATGTCTTATTGTATTGGCAAGACCTGAGCTTGAGGTCTACCATACAGTTACAATTAGCAGGTATTTTTATCTAAATGGACTTGTATAGTTTAATAGTCATTGCTGTGTGTATTTATTTCTTTAATCATTATTTCTGCTTACCCCTCCCCTCCTTCTGCTTGCTTTGCTACTGTCAGTACTGTTGAGCTTTGTTATAATCATGGACATAGCTTTATGTTTTTGCATGATATGGCTGATCAGTGATCCAGATAAGCAGCTGTAACTCGCGCTCCCATGGACGGCAATCCGTTTTCGGCAGGGGATCACTTTTTGGTACCGTATATCAACAGTCTAATGTCTAGTCCACACGTACACTGATATATTTTTAAACAGGATTTTCAGGATTTTTATTTAAATATATAAAAATACATTTAAAAGGCACGAAAAAACAAATGCATATAGATATAATTGATACGTTATTAAATACACACTGCAATGACAATAAAGCGATCCACACAATCAGATGACGCCATCTGGTGGTTCAAGACAATATTATAAGGACAACAGGAGGGTTAGGAACAAAACTCCATTCACATGAAAACGCAATTGCATGGTTTCATGCTTGTGAATAAAAACGCCTTATCGCCCTAACAAAGGAGATACATCACACTCTTATGTCAAACAATGGAGATAACGGTGCTGATGTTGAACTTTACACTTTTACTTACGGTTTGCGTACTGGCGATCAACTTCAGTTCCTTGTAGCTTGTATATTTTGCTGAATATTATGGTAGCTGGCTACAGGCGGTCCTATCCTCATAGGGGCATTACCATAAACTGTGAGGAGCTTCTATGTAAAAAGCATGCACTTGAATAATTCACCTGTTTCTCTGCCTCTGTTCCTTCTGTGGCCATTACAGACCGGGAAGGTAACAGTCCAATTTGAAAGGCCCAGTACGCCTCGAAGTCACATCAAAAAACTATTTTTTAAAAACAAGAAGAACCTTGTTTTTTTAAAACAAGAAGAAACCTTACTGACCAATGGCTTTCATGATAGCACAAGGAGAGAAAGAATTGTTAAACTGAGGGAAAGTACCAATAGAGAGGTAAAAAAATGAAAGCAATTTGTTTTGTTTATTTATTTGCTAACGAGGTCAGAGCTCCCAGATGCAGCTGTAGGCCATAGGACCCAGTCAGGCACTGCTAGGCGTCCTGAACCATTTAATGGGATTGATAGGGATCAATAAAACAAACTGACCCTGACTCAGCTCCAATTCCTCTTAATTAGCTCTGACCAGGAAGGATAGCAGCTTCTACTGGCAAAAGAGACAGACAAAATATAAGGGATATAAAACATAATACCGTAGAATAGAGAGAGAAAAAACGAGACACAAAGACTCAAATAAATAGAACAGATTAGGCAGGCAGTACTGGAGAGAGTGTGTGGCAATGCCGTAAAAGAAATGGAAGGGAGGAAAGATGCAATGGCGCAAAGACCCTCTTGGTAAACAATACGCCCTTATTTAAAATAACTAACAAGGGCCAAACGGAATTTCAGAGAGTCTCTCTTCCCTCCTTCAGAGCCAATTATGTGGGGCTTGTAAACTACTGTAGAAAGGAGGATCTAGAGTAGCTGTTTTGCCAAACAAAGTCCCGTAACCGAGCTGGTAGTTACTAACTAATAGTCTACTCTATGATGCAATCCTGATTGGATGAATTAAGAGGATTCGATTCGCTGCATGGGAGTTAATGGATAGAAAAAATTCAGCATTGGCTCCAAAAACCTGAATTTGATTTGAAGCAACATTGTTATAGCATCCCTACTACCTCATATCTACAGTATCTATGTATATCTGTCTGTCTGAGTAAATACATTTTCCATTGTCATTTCTTTTAATACTATATATTTGATCATTTTGGCAATTTAAAGATGTGGTTTATTAAACCACTTTTTGGATGGTTGTGTCAAAACCTTTGAGAACCATTGACCTATTATGATTTATGTTAGGATTTCAAAGTGAGTTATTTTGAAGTAACGTAAATTTTTTCTTTGAGTTTTCTGCCTATACCAACAGTACTATATCATGGGTACATGTGTTTTAGAATACCCTGAAGACCTACCCCTGTGGTTCTGACCACACCCCTAGTCCAATGGTGAGCCGGATACCGCTGGAGGCTGAAGCCATATTGGATATCCCAGATGCCCGTCTAACTGCAGTGGCCGTCAGTGTGAGAGAGGGTCACAGCATTGCTTTTCTTGGGGACTCCACAGGCAAACTGTATAAGGTAACAGTTCACGCTGCTTTCGAGCGCTGCCCGAACATTGGCATTGTTTTATCTTATCACATCTAAGCTACATTTAAAGTGCATAGTGAAGGATGACACTATCGCTGAATTCCCTGGATGCATTCATTCTTTCATTAGTCAAATCACCCCTCAAAATGTAAAATAGTATCATTAATAATAATTTATTAAATAATTGATCAGATAATATATATTTGGTTACTACAGTCAGTTGTAGTATGACACACAATTCCAGTAAATGTATATCAACATTTAAAATAAATAAATATATAAAATAAATTACAAATTCTTCTGCTGTCAAGTGCAAGAAACGAAAACAACTTTAGCAGTTTATTAACCACCTGTCAAAGAGAGCTAAAAAATGTTTGTCCAGTACCCGTATTTCCTTTCTATAAAACACATCATGTGGTTTTTACAAGCCAACTTGCATATTTCAATGACACAACAAAACAATGATCTGTTACTAATAACCCCAAGTAGGTTACCTTTTTTCCTCGTTTAATTTATGTTTATCAATAATATTGTCAATAATGTCTATTTATATTCTTTAATCATGTAATCATGAAGTTCAATGAAAGTAAGTTAAAGGTAACAATTGTATGTAATGTAAATTTACAGTTTAATGTCCTAAAGATACCGTACATATACTGCTTGGTCTTGCTTTAGCTGTAATACAGTATGCAGACGCAAACTGATATTTACTCCTACAGTACATTTCAACTACAGTATGACTGCCCTTGTGGTCTGTTACAGCCAACATTATCTAGTGTCTATGTTGTTTTACCACATATACCATTTTTTTATCAGACAAATGGATACACCCTTCATTACATCTGTGAGGTGCTGTATGCAGAGTTGGTCATCTGATATGTGTGTGTGTGTGTATGTGTGTGTACAGTACTGTAGGTGCATGCATGCAGACACTTGTAGTGCAAGCAGTGGTCCTTAACTTTACAGAAAGCTATTATAACTGGATTATTCTCATCACAGCAGAAGAATTGCACCACACCCTCTTTGTGTGTGTGTGTGTGTGTGTGTGTGTGTGTGTGTGTGGGCGTGTGTGTGGGAAGAGGTTTATTTTTATACTTTGATGATCTGAACAAGTTACTCATGCTTTCCATTCTCTGTCATTGTTTTGCAAGTGTTACACCCTGTCAAACACTTAATTTCACACTTTAGAAGTGTCCAAACCTTTATACAGGTTTGTTTGTAATGATTATATGTACTGAACTGGATGTTAGTAGGCCAGTAGTAGGCCATTGCACAGCCTGACATCCTTAACCCTTGTTGATGTGATGTCCTCCGGGTTTGATTGAATCAGATTGCGCCATCTTCTGGCAAAGCGTTTTAAACTCGAGGACAACAGGAGGGTTAAGAAAAACAAAATGAAGACCTTCGAGTAGCGTAGTCAAAGTCCTAACCTGAATACCATTTTGTGTCATTACAATTCTTGATACATTTCACACCACAGTCATCTCCCTCCTCTGCATGTGATGATTGAAATGACTGTGTACACTAGCTGACTGAAGTGACTTCCCTATGACATTATATACCAAGAGAATTCTATTAACAGCCAAGCAATTCTCCACTCAACACAAAGATACTTTTAGAGGCTCATGGAAAAAGGCATAAATCTCTGCTGATCTCATTAACACAAGGTAACATGAGATCTTGAGGGCCTGGGAATTGCATAAACCAGAGGTGTCTTCCTGTTCTTGATATTAGATTAATCTGTGCCTTAATCACATTCATAACCACTCTTGCTGTGAACCTGCCTGTGTGTGATTTGATTTACCAGGAAGTCCAAAGCTGAAGTAGATACTGTAGTCCGTCCTGAAATGTGGATAATATTAAACTGTTTTAGGCTTTTCCAGCTAGCATTTGAGTTGGCTAGAAAAATCTATTTCTATACACTGTAAATATATACTGTACATTTTTAATATGTAAATGGTAAATAGACTGCATTTATATAGCGCTTTCGGCCACTTCAAAGCACTTTACAGTATAGCCTCATCCATTCACACACACATTCATACACAGATGGCGGTGTCAGCCATGCAAGAAGCTATCTGACCACTGGGAGTGGTTAGGATGGGGGGTCTTGCTCAGGGACACCTCCTTGCTGAGGAGCTAGTGGGGTTCGAAGCAGCGACTTTTCAATCCCCTGTGTTTAGATAGCTGGTCCAACCACCTGTGCATCATTAGTATGTGTCTATGTGTGTGTGGGCCCCACATGCTGGTGCTCTTAAGTGTGACATCTAGAGTCATGAAGTCATAAAGACACACTTTAATTATTGGCATTAGTACTGCCGGGGTGTGTAAAATCCACCGGCCATCCACACACATTGTGCAGTTAAGGTATGGCAGAGAAAAGGGAACCAAAAACGCTGGTACTTTAGCGTTAGTCCTGTGCTTTTTCTTTCCTATTCTTTATTTGTTTCAAGATTTTATTGGTTTGGATTTAACATGCAACATGCTTTTAACTGCAACTGGAGATTTATTTACTTTAAAAATGAACAATGTCAGTAAAAACTGTATTTCACACTATGATGGTTCAACTTTGCAATTAATCCGCGGGTCACCTGCGTGCCGAACCGAGGCGTACGGATAACCGATAAACTACGATCCTTTATAAGCCTACTCAGAAGCTCCGCCCCACACATGGGAACCTATTCCCAAGGCTAGTATATTGCTGTTGTGTGCAGCCTGCACCACTTTGTTTGTGCTCCTATTTATGGAGCCAGTGCTGTGTAGAAGTACGTGATGATGGTAAGACAGAGAACCGCGAGGAGATATTTTGGGGAATTTGACAAAAGTATATTAGGGTACAGTAGCGTACTATACCTTTTTAACTGGTATATTACGTTTACGTATTGTATTCAAATTTGACTGACTAAATTACATTTAACATGCCATTTTATTTAATTATTGACAATGTTCTACCAGACTATTTAAGCTGTAGTCGATGAAAGCAGTCAATTGTGAGAAACATTAGTCTGTCAATGGATTTTAGTGTCTCTAAAGTTTCTTACTTGTTTTTGCAGGTGTTTTTAGGTCCAGGTGGCCAGGTAAATCTGTACAATGCTGTAACTATAGAGGCCCACTCTCCCATCAACAGTGACCTGCTACTGGACCAGGCTGGTGCACACGTCTACATTATGACCAGTACTGCTGTGAGTCAGCATGGCTTTCCACCACATGCCTTTGTTGACACTTTTATTGAAACATTTTCTTTTGAAGTGTTTAGCTAGCTGATTGAAATACAGTGTGCTTTGTTTGTGTGGGCTGCAGTAGCCCACACTACAGTTATGCATTTATGTAAGCCACATTATAGTTGAAGTGTTTTGCACTAGTTATGTAGCATCTACAGTATGTGAAATCTCCAGGTATGGTATGCATGTACAGTATACTGTAGTAGTAGTATATGGTATGAGATATGCTTGCGCACACACACACACGCACTTCCATACACACACATAAACTAATAATAAAAAATACACCTATAGCCTTACATAGAAACACCCAGATGTCTCCCACACAAGACCAAGCATGGCTTGTCATTCATCGGCATACAATTAATCGCTTTTGTCAGGGCATTGATAGTTCATCAAGCTGTGACATTTTCACCAAGAAAAAAAAGAGTGGAGTTAAAAGAAAAAAAGAATAGCGAAAAGCCGTTGACGTAAACATAGAGGCCAGCTGGCTGTAGGGGCCAAAGGTCTTTAACCCCTCTGTGTCTACTACGACAGTCAGCAGGAGGTGTTGAGTCACAAATAACAATGGTATTGATCAGAGAAAATGGCTTACATTGTACTGGCACACTCCCTATAGAGTGTCTGTGTGGGAAGCTGATAAATGGTCGTGGGAGACTGCTTTAGGTACCGTGGTCTTTCTTTAATACACATCAGTCAAGTAAATACAGAGCTGCAGCTGAACATTTAATACATGCAAGTTTATTTTGAAAATAGACATGTCTGTCTGAATGAATGCAGTTAACTTAAAGTCTGCCATTTCTAGACAGGTTATGTTGATATATAATAGTGAATACTGTAAATGCATAATGCCTGAGTAAAATTAATGTTTTGCCTAAAATCCTGTCATGAAATCCTTCAGTGGAGAGGGACAGTTATAAAACGTGATCCTCTGTGTCTATTATAACGTGACCTTCCGTTGGTCAGCTACTGTAAAAGTGCAGAGCAGAACTCATACGACTGTGTAACCATTTGTATCATTGTTGGTGATTTAATTTGTTATTTTCAGGTGGAAAAGCATCCTGTGGCAGAATGTGGAAACCAGCTTGACTGTCACTCCTGTCTGACTGCCAGAGACCCTTACTGTGGCTGGTGTGTTTTAGAAGGACGGTAAGATATGCCTTGTTTATGTCTCCATCTCTGCATTTGTACAGTACAGTATATGGTACCATAGTTGTCTGGTTAAAAAGGGTGTATACGTGTCTAATTTCTGTACAGATATCCCCTATACGACGTTCACATTGGCACTCTGAATTGAGTTGTTATTTTGTTTTCAGATGTGTCTTTAGCTTTATTCAACTTTCCAAATCCTGAATATCCTGCTTTTGCCGTTTCTGTACTGGTGTCATGTGCTGTTTGTAGCTGTGGCCAGCGAGGGGAGTGTCAGCGTGGGTCTCTGCAGGGCCAGTGGCTGTGGAGCTTCGACCAGAAGCAGCAGTGCCTGAGCGTCCAGAGCCTCAACTTCTATAACATCAGCAGAGGAGAGACACACCATGTAAGTGCCATGAAGAGCGGTTAGGTGAGATGTGTTGTGATGGGCAGCTTTGCAGTGTACTGTAGGGGAATGAATACAGAGAGGAACAGCATTTTCACATTCTGCTTTGAAACCTTGTGTTTTATTTGACCGTTTCTTGCGTTTGTTTTACTTTTTGGTATTTTCCTTTTGCAGGTTAGAGTTTCAATTGCAGGCCTTCCCAGTCTTGCAGAGGGAGAATCATACTCCTGCTTCTTTCAAGATACAGAAAGTCCCGCCTACCTCACCAACACGGGAGTGGCATGCCCTACCCCTGATGCCAGCAGTCTGCCTCCCATTGGTCAGGGAGATGGTGAGTTACAAAATGGAATTACAATTTTTTGTTTTATTTATGCATTGTATTTATTAACAAGGTTTTCTTTGTTTTATCTTGGACAGACTCTGTGATGGTGACTCTGTCTTTGCGTTTCCTAAACGTGACAGTGGCAGAGACTGAATTCACCTTCTACAACTGTAGCTTGGTTCAACAGCTTTCTGGGCGTAGACCGTGAGTTCATACACATGCTCTCATACCCGCAGGAGCACATACGCACACATTGTTTTTGCACGTTACTGTATTATATTTTTATGTGGGTGTAAATAATTTATATTACCTTGTCACCATTATGCCTTACCAATGTAATTAGTCATTAGGACAAAATTCTGTAAGTATGTCTGAATCACTAATCTTTTTCACATTCAATATGCCATTAGCAACATTTTGTTAGCTATCCACTTTTTGATGTTGTACAATAATATGGCATTCTAGAGGAAATAATGAAGCTTTCATCCAAACCATTTAAGGATTTAGTGCAACAAAGAATGTGTGTGACGTGTGTGCACTCAGTTATTAGGAAATCAGCTTGCTACATTTTCAATTATAAAAGTAGCGCTTTATGTAATAGCTAATTAGCACACAGTATTATTTCACTTACTGTATTAACTAATTAAAATCTAGTAAAATAGATATTAATTGGCATTGCATCATTGTCAGCTGTCAGCCTTTTCTGACTCATTCATCTAATTTATTTTCCAACATAATCTATTTAGCCAGTATAAACCGTATTGTCTCCTTTTGCCTGGGCCAGGTGCCATGGGTGTGTGAGCAGTCGGTGGGGCTGCAATTGGTGTATTCACCAACATGTCTGCACTCACAAATTCTCGTGTGACCAAGGAGTTACCATCTATAACCAAAATGTGAGTTCACAAAGTGCATACAGTAGGCTATGTTACTAATTACATCTTGTCATTTACCTGTATTGAAACTTGGTGGTTTAAGGCCATATTTGTTTCACAATGTCTGAAGTTATCTTAGTCCTGTTAAATATGTTTATTTTGTGCAATTTTTCATAAAGTGCAGAACAGTCCAGTTCTATAGTCCACTAGGCAGTCAGTATTGGGACATTGTAGGCTTTGCTCATACCGTCTGCTTGCTTTGTTTGGTTGCTGCCATTATGTTAATTTGGAAGTATTTTTTAGCATGAATCTCCTCATTGTCTCCTTATCCCTGCTTACCTTCCATTTTACCCTGATTTTCTTTTTGCTCCCTTCTCTCCTGCCTGCCCTTGCCTCCCTGTGCCCATGTTGCTCCCTGACCCTCTCCTCCGTGGTTCACTGCCTGCTTTTCCATCCAAGTTCAAACCGCCAACACCCACCAAACAAACACACATCGTACCCCCCACCACCCTGGCTGCTAGAACACCACAACAAACACCAACAACAACAGCAGCTGCTACACAGCCCCAAACCACAGAGCCACCAGCCCTCACAATAGCAGCCCTCACGATCGCCTCAGCTGCCGTTACCACGGCGACTCCCCCAACAACCCCAGAGCCGACAGCTCTACCCACAACCGCAGCACCCGCCCTTGCAGAGACCTCCCCCTCCGTCAACCTCCCCACCCAGGCCACAACCTCGCACACGGAGGTAAACACCGAAGTCAGGACCCCCTATTGGACAACGGTGAACCCCGGCACCACCGGGGGCACCACAGACAACGTAAAGATACAGCAGTCGGTGGATTCTTCCGCAACTACATTACCCAGTGGCACTAGCAGCCAGGCAGACCCTGACCTCGGCATCGCGGACCCGTCAGGTGATGTCAGCTCGACTGCCTCCACCGAAGTGACGCTATTGGCGAACTCGGAGGAGAGCGACTCTGTGGCTTTGCTGACTGAGTGGGAGAAGGGAGATGGCGAGGCAGAGGTGGAGCAGGACACACCACCAACTATGGCAGAGGTTGGGGAGAAGTCATATGGCCACACACACTCTCCTAAGACTGATATATATGTAGACCACAACATTGACTCTACAGAAATGTACCAGTCAGATTCCTCAAGTGGGTCCCAGTTGCCGGTGAGTGGGGAACCTGTGTGTGTATTTGAGATTTGCTGCACCACTGTGGCTAGAGTACGGCTGTTGCTTTAGCAACACATCCATGAGAAAATCCTGAATTGCTAGCTATTAATGGACTAATGGAAGTGTTTCTACTGCAATGGCTACTGAATACTTCATGGACATATTAGTCATGTGATAGACCACTATTATTAGATCCTGCACTTGGAAAAAGTGCATTAACTTTGCCTAATGTTCAGCTAAAATAGAATATTTGTATTGTTTTTGAAGTATCTATCAAAGTGTAAATATTTATTTTACTTCAGCTGAACGTAGCAAATTTAAGTTGACCAACAAATATATTTCATAGGTTGAACCGTTACATAATAGTTCACTTATCTTGAGCAGCACACTTGTCACTAAAGGAAGCAAATTAAATTAAGCTGACATGGAAAAATGGCCTGAGCAATTGACTGCCTCCACATTTCCATCTGCCTCACTCCAATTATAGCTAGGAAAGAGAATGTTGAATTATCTTGGACAATGAACATGACTTGCCATTAATTCTCACATGCATCTACCGCCACTTAAATTTAAACAGAACCCTATTTTACATTTCAGCAGTTGGTCTTTCTTTCTTTGAGATCATCTGTTCGTGATTCCATTTAACACATTTTGTTTTAAAATTGCTTCTTGCTGTGGCTCTATATGTGTTTGCTTTGGTGGAACATATTTTTGAAAGCACGGTTGCGTTCTTAAGTTTCTAACAGCGACGTTAGATAAGATAGGCCTACACTTTTTTTGGTGGATTTTATACACCAAATTGTGAGTCAGCACTAAATCACTTTGTGTAGTTGTAAACATTTCATGGCATTGTTTAACATCTGATATGAGGATTGTAAATTGCTCCCCTTGTTGAAAGTTGAAATTGCATTGCGCTGCTTCTTTGCATGTTGCTTCTGTGTATGTTGTACATTGATGTAAATGATGTTTTGTTTGCTACCATGTAAGCAGGACTGTCCTTGTGTGGAGAAGATTCAAGGATCATCTCTGCTTCCTGTCAGTGTGGAGCGGAAGATTACTCTAGTGGGACAACATCTCCATCTATTTAAGGTAGTAGAAGACCTACATCTACTGTGGATAAATTCAGCAAAACCATTAATTTTGGTGCTCAAATGTAAAAATGCCAATATATGTAAAATAAGATACTAAATATATATCTCTAAATAGTATGTTGTACTTGTTTCAAGGACAAGGAGTTGGACTATGAGTGTGTGCTGAACATTGAGAGTGTGTCGGTCATGGTGGATGCCTTTGTAGAGATTGACCCCACTGAGCCAACAGTCTTCTTTATTACCTGCCAACTACACCAGGTTAGAAAATGTGTTTGTTTGTTTTATTTATGTATTTATGGGTCTTGAACTAGTTAATTGTTAGTTGCGGTTTCCTGAACTGTGTTGAGGCATCTGATCTGAATTAAGATGTTTTGTATTAAAATGTCATGTAATCAACTATACAATTATCAAAGGTGGATAAATATTGCATTTAGCTTCAGCTAAACATTAGATAAAAGTCTCTGTAATAGCTGTTCTTTCTTCGTGTGTTTTTGTAGTATGTCTATTCTGCTGCAGTGGAGCAATACCAGGCTGTCATCAACGTGAGGCGGAAAAACAACTTCCTCATTGACAGTGCTGAGGATTTGCATGGTGGGAAGGGTTGTGTGTGTGTGTCTGGATGTGTTTATTCAGCCTTCAATAACAATTTGTTCACAATTTGTTCCGCTCTGCATATCAGTCTGTAAACTCTAAATTTAAAAATGTTAGTCTTAGATCATTTGCAAGCAACTAATCAGAACAACAAACATTTGACAGGGATTTTAAAGTGGAGCTAGAAAACTATTAAAGCACCTTCAACCAATCGGAACAAGATCCACATGGGGATGCTTTTCTAAACAAAGACACTTAATTGCTGTCAGCAACTGAACCCATCTGGCCTCTTAATGGCAGTGGTTCGCTACCTGGCTGACAAATGGTTTTCAGTTGAGAGGAAAGCAGAACGGTTTCAACCAGGGTATTGTGTATTTGCATGTGTGTTGAGTTCAAGTGAGTGCATGAATTGTGTGTGGGTATCCAGCTTAGTGACAAAGCTCTCTCACTGTGTACTACAGTACAACAAATAAATAACAAATGAATAAATAGAACCTTCCCATACACTGTTCCAGTGACTCTGTTCAACTGTTCCGTTGGTCGGTCGGACTGCAGCCGTTGTCGCACAGCAGACCCAAAATATGGTTGTGTGTGGTGTGGCAGTGACTCCAGCTCACGCTGTGTATATCGAGACTCCTGTACCGAAGAGGTCAAACAGACTTGCCCTGCGCCGGTCATTAAATTAGTAAGATCTGCTTTTTGTATTCTTTTTATTGTAAGTGTCACTTGCTTTAGGTTACAAATCTAACCCACATTCTCTGGTACAAACTGAGTGAGGCAGAAGGGTTCTTTACTTGGGGTGTGTGTGTGTGTGTGTTAGATTGACCCGGTGTCCAGTCCGGTAGAGGGGGGTACAGTAGTGACCATCTCCGGCTCTAACCTCGGCCAGAGGGCCGAAGACATCCAGAACTCTGTCACTGTCGCCGGTGTCCCCTGTAGTGTCATCCACAGCCGATACGAGGTATCGTCACGGTGAGTCCTGGGCCACGCAACATAGAATACGTAGACAGGAAAGCGTTGTGAAATGAAACCCTGTCTTGATTGGTTTTCTATCCGTTTCTTTTTAGGATAGTGTGTGAGACCACGAGCAGTGGGGGAGAGAAGAGCGGGCATGCCTCGGTTAAAGTTAGAGGTGGAGGGCATGGATTGTCAGGGCAGCTTTTCAGGTTCCAGGTAAATGAAGCACAACTACACAGCAAGCTATTACAGCAGTGGCGCTAGCTTGTATAAGAGGGATTCTGTTTGTGGGGCTTTAATTATTGATACAAGCATGATACAAATAGATCATCTCTCTATAGTAGAAGAGTGATGCATGATAGGCTGTCAATGAATGTTTCCCAGAATGCACTGCTTCTACATTTCTATCCGCAATTCATCACTCGCTCAGTACTGTATTATTGATTATCTTTCTATCTCTCCTCTTGTGGATTTCTGGCTTTGTTTATTGGTAGGACCCTGTCCTGAGCAGCATCTTCCCCCAGAGGGGGCCTAAGGCAGGGGGCTCAGCCCTCAGTATAAGAGGCAGGGGCCTGAGGACGGGACACCCCAGTGAAGTCAGCGTCCTGATTGGTGGAGCACCCTGTTCTGTGTAAGACTAGTTAAAATAACAGACATGATACAAACTAAACTGATACAAATTACAAAATGGAAAAAAGCACCACTTGTACCTTGTACATTTTGGATATCCTCAGACCTATGCAGCAGTTTTCCTTTGGTCTGAAACTTTCTGCCGGATAGCATTTTGTTTGAGGCCTTTTTCCTTGATGTCCAATTGTACTAGACCTTAAACTTGACTGTTTTCTATTCATGAGACCTAAATCCGTTTAGTCTGAGGAACGATGTCGTGTTGTCTTATGTCCAAGAACTTTAAACTGTACACCTGCTATCTACAGGTCTATCATAACAATGAATTTTGAAGTTCTTTAAGGTAGCATTTTGGCTCTCCTCTGTCTAGGCAAAGCATCCAGGATGATGAGATCAAATGTCTAACTGGAGGAAGCAACAGAACAGGGGAACACATAATCACTGTGCGATTTGGTGGGGCAGAGCGACATCTACAGGACATAGTGTATCATTACACCTCTAACCCTAATATCAGCATGGCAGCTCCATCCAAAAGCTTCCTCAAGTATGTGTCTTTCCAGTTTTTTTAATTACACATACATACACTCATAAAGATTACAAATTAAACACATCATAGATTTATTAAGCTTTATTTAAATTATTTCAGAAGCAAAATTCATATCTCTATTTGTTAATGTTTTATTATTAGCAGTTTAAAAAAAAACTAAAAGTCTTAAGTTAAAGATACAACATTTTATAGTGGAGAATATACACTGTGATGTTTTTTTCATTATTTTTTTTTGTGTACATTTCTAGAAATTTAAACAAACAGAAACACAGAAAACAAAAGCATATCACAGTACAGTGTGTTATAATCATCTGTCCCTACTCCACACATCTCTCCAGGGGTGGCAGAATTATCCGTGTGTCTGGTCAAAACCTGGATGTGGTGCAGGAGCCGAAGATCCGGGTCACTCTCAGTCCTCCTGACACCCTTCCTCCCAGGAGGAGGAGGAGCGTTGGGAGAAGGGGTGAGGGGAACCAGAAGAGAGGGCAAGACTCCCAGTGGGTGCAGAGAAGGTGGAGGAGGATAGTTCCTGAGCCGGGTTGCTCAGAGGGTTCGCTCTGTCAAGTCAAACAAGTATGCATATGAAGATTTTATCATAAAATTACAGTACATATGCATATACATGCATCATCAACTTGGAAAGCGGTAGCTACCTAGTTAAATGATATGGTGCTTTATTTAGGCTTAAACTCATGTATTGTACATTCACTCAACTGTTTTGTGTTTTTATACTACATTATAATACGTATTAATAAATGTATTACATTGCTATTTTGTTTTTATCGGTTCATCCTTCTGTTGTTCCAGCACGAGTCGCGCTGCACAGTGAGCAGTTCTTCTCTGATCTTATGTCCAACACCAGAGGTGGGCCCAGAGGCCAGGAGGGCCAGGGTCAAAGTTCACTTCCTGTTGGACAGCCTGCATTTTGACTTCAACGCCGTGGGTAGTGAGCCCTTCAGCTATGAACCCAACCCGGTGCTTCACATGCTTAACCGGAATGACCCTAGCAAACCCTACCACCACAAACCTGGCAGCATCATCTCTGTTGAGGTATAGTTGGCGTGTTTTTAAATAATTAATTATTTACATTATGGTTTATAATATGAAACTGTTAAATAATTATGAATAATTATCTTTACATTTACACATGAAATATAGTATATAGTCAGCAAGCAATTATAAGCAAATGAACTTTTTGTCTAATTCACAATATCTCCTCGCGGTCTGCTAGCTTACCATTATCTGTGCGGGCTGAAACTATATTGCTGTACAAAGTCCTGGCTCCGTAAATAGGAAAACAAACAAATTGGTGCAGACCACACACAATAACAGTATCCTAGACTTTGCAGTGTGTTTCTAATGTGTAGAAGTAGGATCTTCTTAAAATGTAAATGTAACAACATTATTTAACAATGTTCATTAGTTAACACATTGTCTCCTTCTTGTAGAATTTCCAGAGAAACTAGGATTTGGAAGATGTTACTAATCTTGCATTGCCTCCTCCTCTCCTCCCTAGGGTGAGAACTTGGACTTGGCTATCTTCAAAGAGGAGGTGGTAGCTCTCATTGGGCAAGGGGTGTGTGCAGTGAAGACTTTAACCCACAACCACCTGTACTGTGAACCCCCATCTCAACAGCCCTCCATCATGGCCAGCAAGAAGCAGGATGGCTTGGACATCCTGCCTGAATTCACAGTAGGTATCCTTTAGAAAGTGATAAATGCTGTGTTCCTTATTCTCAGGACTGTGTGTGGGTGAAGTTATTTACAGATGTTACCCATGCCATTTAAACGTTTGTCCAAAACTATATGCAATGTTAACTTTGTCTCATCTGAGATGTACAGTGGAAGTGTGCTTCATGTCCCGAGAACTCCACACTAGAAATAGTTTCAGGAAAACAGTCACGTTCAAGCCGTTAACAGGAAAAATGCTAAACTATCTTTCATCAGCAATAGGTGCAAAAGCCAGCCTCTGTCATGATAAAGGGGTATGTCAAATTTGATGGCATGGCTAACTTATTTCTGTGAGTGCATCATTAATGCAGGAGTATATACACATTTTGGAGCAACATATGATGTGGTATTTTCCAGGGACATTTCTGAATTTTTCGGTAGAATATGACTGCATAGTAGGCGCTAGATTGACCTGTCTGCAGTCCTAACTGCAGACAGGTGTGGTGCATCATGAAGAACAGGCCCTGTACAGTACAATATATGCACTTGAAGACCTAAATAATGGAAGGAGGGGGCAATTCTACTGGCTAAACTTCATACACAAGTGTCTTCAGAGGCCACACATTAAATAAATGTATAGGAAATATTATATAATGGAAAACACAACGGTGCCAACTGTTTTGAGGGTGTTGCAGTGATAAGAGTTTAAATGAGTGTATATTTTGACAATACAATTATAATAACAAGGTAAAACATCATATGGCATTCTTGTGTTTCCAGTATAGTACAGGGTGAATGGAATTGAAATCATTTTTGTTTGTATAAAGATTTTTCATAATGACATAATGTTTACAGAATTGGGGTTGTAGAATAAGTTATGTAAAATACTGAATGAATATGTGTAGGACCTGTAGAAGTATAACCTTTGTCCCCTCCATTCCCAGGTGCAGATGGGGAACCTTAACTTCTCCCTGGGCAGAGTGCAATACGACATCCAGGCCCAGTCCACCTTTCCCCGGGATGCTCAGGTGGGCGTTGGGGTGGGGGCTTTCATCGTGGCTCTCATTGTCCTCATCATCGTGCTTATTTACAGGTAAATACTGCTTCTCACTGTAACCTATAGCTAAAAAAACAAGTAGACCAGCACAGTGTTTTTTTTACCTACCTGTGTTTATTTCTTATTGTTTCCTCTCAGGAGGAAGAGTAAACAGGCAATGAGGGACTATAAGAAGGTCCAGATCCAGCTGGAGAACCTGGAAACCAGTGTGAGAGACCGCTGTAAGAAGGAGTTCACAGGTACAACCAATAAGGACTTCAGTTTACCGTCAACAAGGATGACTTTTACTTCATATGCATGCTGAATGCTTGAATCCTGAACTGAACCATTCCTTACTCTCCTGTGGTCTCTTAGACCTTATGACTGAGATGATGGACATGTCCAGTGATCTGGTGGGTTCAGGAATCCCCTTCCTGGACTACAGGGCATACGCCGAGCGCATTTTCTTCCCCGGCCACCAGGAGTCACCACTGAGGCGCGATTTGGATGTACCTGAGTGCCGAAAGCAGACAGTCGAGCAAGGGCTGGTGCAGCTGTCTAATCTACTCAACAGTAAACTGTTCCTCACCAAGGTGAGTAGCACAGACTTAGTAGTGGATGTGTTGGAGCATTGAGCTGTTTTTATTGGTAGGCTACTGTATATTGGTTAAATGCAAAAGCACTGAGTAAGCAAGACTTAGTCTCCATACTGTACTTTATAATATCAAAGGCCTTCTAAATCCACACACGTTATGAGTATTTGATTACAGTATTTAACCATATTTACACCTGGCAGTAAAAACTATTGTTTAAACGTGCATACCACCAATATCATCAAACACAAAGCAAGCTCCATGGTTTACCATCATTAAACCTTAACCCACATGATGTCCTCCGGGTCAGACTGACCAAAATCACCAACTCTTTGTGGCAGATAGAAGGCGCTACACCTAATAGACATATGATGTACACTGCTGGCACAACATGGTGTGTTTAACCCTCGTAATGTACTCAGAAATCTCATATTTGTCCACACGGCAGTGCCATCTGATTGTGTATGATTTGTGTGTTTTTCAATTGGCATTGCTGTGTGTATTTATTTATTTATTTATTAATT